>JAXCLP010000010.1:1245415-1272730 GCA_035584035.1 Lepidocolaptes lacrymiger
TCCAGCCTGGCCTTGGACACTCCCAGGGATCCAGGGGCAGCCCCAGCTTCTCTGGGCACCCTGTGCCAGGGCCTGCCAACCTCACAGGGAAGAGTTTCCTCCTAATATACGATGTAAATCTCCTTTTCTCTACCACCTGCTTATGCACGGGAGCAGCCGGCCCTGCTGAGCCCTGCAGTGTCCGTCCATCTATCCATCCATCCCTCCATCCATCCCTCCATCCATCCCTCCATCCCTCCATCCATCCCTCCATCCATCCCTCCATCCCTCCATCCATCCCTCCATCCCTCCCTCCATCCCTTCCTCCCTCCCTCCATCCCTCCCTCCCTCCAAGCGGGGTTCCCGGAGCGGGTGCGGGGCTGGGATCCCCGCGTGTGCCGGGACTGTGGCGCTGTGTGGAAGCAGCGATGCCACATCCCGCCCCACCGGGCTGCCCCAGCAGATGGAGCAGTTGCTGTTCCAGCGCTGCGAGCCCGAAGCGCTCCGGACCCTGCGGGGCTCGGGGGCTGCAGCCTCAGCCAGGACCCACACCTCTCTCTTGCCTCTGCTCCTGGGTATAAACTATCACAGCACCATCAAAACACAACCCAGCTCCTGCTCTTTTAGTCCTTTCCTCGTTTGGTTGGTTGGTTTGGGGTTTTTTTGGGGTTTTTTTTTGCAGCCTCTCCTTTCCGAGCACATCCAAGCTCTGCCCGTGTTTTTCCCAACTCCGCCTGTTTGTAACTGGCCCCAGGGGCTGGAGCTTTTTTAGCCAGCTCTTTTTACCTGGTTTGCCCCCCCCGGGTGGGAGCAAATGATGCGCTGCCCACACAGGTGACACCTCTGCTCCCAGGGGACAAGGGACAGGGCAAGACAAGACGGCCTCAGGTTGTACCAAGGGAGATTCAGGTTGGATACTGGCAAAATTCCTTCCTGGAAAGGGCTGCCCAGCCCTGGCACAGCTGCCCAGGGCAGGGCTGGATCCCCATCGCGGGAGGGATTCCAAAGCCCTGGGGATGTGGCACTTGGGGACATGGTTAGTGGTGGCCTTGGCAGTGCTGGGGGTGGTTGGACTCCATGATCTCAGAAGGCTATTCCAACCTGAACAATTCCATGATTCTGTGATAATAGAGCTTTTTAAGCCCTCAGTCTCCAAATGTTCCCGAGGAGCCAGTCTCCATATGGGAGGGAGGAAGGGCTGCCAGGGTAAGTGATCCCCTCTCACTGGGATGCCCACGGTGCCAGGGCTGGGTCCTGCACTGGGGCTGCACAAGGCTGGAAAAGTCAGTGCTGAGTTTATCCATCTGATCTGTGCCTCGTCCTGAGTCCCTTCTCACACCCTCAGTCCTCATGGATCTGCCACCTTGCCTGAGTTCTCTCCCAGCCCCGACTCCACAGACACTGGCTGGGACCTCCATGCAGGGAATGGGAAACCTGATTCAACTATCAAATCCTTGACTGTCCCATTACTTTAAAAAATTGTTCCCAGCCCGTGTGGCCTCCCTGCAGTGGGTGCACATTGCATGGATGTGATGCCTTCTCCCTGTGTGCCAATACTTACCAGGAGAGTTCAAACCTGAGAGATTTCCATGTGAGCTGCTGGAGGTGAACCTTGGGCTCCAGGTACCCCCAAAAACTGGAAGGCTCAGCCTGAGCTCCAGATGTTGCAGCTCAGGGCTGGCTCTGCTCTGGTGAGATGTAAAGGTGTGATTTATTATTGCACGCAGCGTAATCCATTTTTACACCGAGTCAGATGATGTTACATAATCAGATCTCATTTGTTATTTATTGCTTTCTCTCCCCACACAGATGTGGATGTTTCTCCCTCTCTCCTGGTAGATAATCTCTGTGGTTTTCCAGGTGGGGCAGTGGGATGGTGGGGATTCAGCAGTGCTCCAGTGCAGGGCTGGAGGGATGGGATGGGATGGGATGGGATGGGATGGGATGGGATGGGATGGGATGGGATGGGATGGGATGGGATGGGATGAAGCCTTTCCAAAGAAAACCATCATCTTTTGCCTGTTTGTGCCTCGAAACAGTAACTGCTGCCAAGGGTGAACTTCGAGCAGCTGAGGTGGCTGGCAGCAGGATGGGAGCCGTGGCTGGGCCTGGGACATGAAATGTTTGGATGTTGAGCTGCTTCTTCTGCAAAAGACCCCCAAAAAGGATGCTGTTGACCCCAAAACTCACTGGTCTCTATGCATGTAACTCTCCTGTGCTTACCTGCTGCCTGTTCCTGGTGCTGCTGTGGGAGAGGCAGGGCAGGCAAAGTCACTCACAGGCTCCTGCTGAGCTGCCTGGTCACCAAAATAAAGATTTAGATAAAGAATTGCCAGAGTATAACAACTGCTGGTCAGTGCAACAAGAACCTGCAGCACAGGCACTTTCCCTGCTGCATTCCCTACCCAGCAGCCGTCCAGAGCTCGGGACACTCAGGCACCTGGTGGGATTTTGGGGATGATCTGTGTAGAGTCAGGAGTTGGATTCAGCATGTCTTTCCTCCCAGTCTCAGCCCTGCCCACACACAGCAGTTCCATCTCCCTAAAGCACAACAGACACGTTATTTCAGTTGTGTTTTGGATCCCGATGCCCCTGACAACAAATTTCACCCTGTGAAGGTGCCCCAAGCACAAAGCTGGAGACAGGTTTGATTTTAAATCCTATTTTATCCAATATTCCATTTTATGCTTAAAAGCAGGTGTGTGATGGGGACATATTAAATGGTGACCTTCTTGCTCAAATACCTGCTAATGTGATTTCTGGTGCTTCATCACACGGAAAATCTGAATCCTTGCATCTTCATGTAAAAGTGCTGTCACAAACCCAAGCAAGTTTCCTGTGTGATGAGACCCTGTAAGAAAAGGGGTTTTTTTGATGTGTTGCAGTTCCTGCTGTGCTTTCTCCAGGAGATCCTTAAGCCATGGGAACAGCTCTAGCTTTGTAGGTTCCCTGCCTGCCTCCCTCCTCCCCACCATGGGCAGTGTGGGGGACTGGGGTTGGGCACTTTCCCACAAGTGAATTTGGGTGAAGAAAGGCTGGGAGCTCCAGGTAGGAGTTTTTGACAGTGACTCCCAGGCTGCTGGGAGCACCAAACCTTCAGGGAGCCTGTTGCTCATAGACCTTTAGGTAAAGACCTGACCTCCTCCAGACATCCCAGGACATCCCGGCCCTGGCAGCTGCCCTGTCTGATAGCACAGGGCCTTCCACCATCTCTTGTCCAGGGCTTTTGCCCCCAGGTTCAAGTTCTTTGTTTATTTTTGCTTGAAATATGTCACTCTAACTTAAAAAAACCTTTCCTGGACAGCTCTGTATAAACTCATTGACTTCATTAAGGTGACCTGGTGGTAGTCAGGAAATGAGTGTGTGCTCAGGAGTGAGGATTTAAGGGAGTTGTTTGGGTGTGTTTGAGGTCTTGGGGAGGGGACAGGTGAGTGCTTTGGCCATATTGCCCAAGTAATAAACCATTTATAGATGTGGGAAACTGTCTGTGAGACTTTGTGAAATCATCTTCATTTCAAAGGAATTGGTGAGGCTTTAAAAAGGAAAGAAGAGAAAGATGTGGGAAGAGGGTTGATGGGAAGTGGAGTGAAGGAGCTGAGACAGATGGTGTTATCCTTGAAGATGTTCTGGGGTTATCCTTGAGGTAGATGGGATTATCCTTGAGGATGTTCTGGGGTTAGCCTTGAGGTAGATGGGGTTATCCTTGAAGATGTTCTGGGGTTAGCCTTGAGGTTGTCCTGAGGTTATCCTTGAACTTGTCCTGAGGCTGTTCTTCCCTAATCCTCGAGGTTGTCCTTGAGGTTGTCCTGGCTGATCTCCACCTGGGGGAAGCCCAGCAGGGGTATCCCTGGGATACTGGACCCCTTCCTCATCCTGTGGTCAGGGCACCCAGGGTCACCTTCCAGTGACCAACCCCATCCAGAGGGTCATCAGGAAAACAACCGATGCCAGTTCTTGGTGGGTGTCCCACGAAGGGCAGGTATTTCAGGGCGAGCCCACCTCTAATTAATAGCAGGATTTGTTTAAAGGAATCAATGTCTGTCCTTGACCTCAAGGCACAATTGCAGCTATTACTGTATCACCAGACATGCAATGGGCTGTGATACATGAGAGGCAAACCACTGATATCGAACCCAGCAGCACGGAGGAGAATCTGCTGCTCCATCCAACAAAGGCTGTGTGGTCGTGTTTAAAAACTCCAAGTGCCAAAGGCTGCGAGGGAGGACTTTGCCATGGCTCATTTACTGAGGAGAATGGGGGAGGCTGGTGCAGGCACAGCATCCCTCCCAGGCACAAAAAGTGGGTTTGCAGTGAGGAGCTCTGCTGGTGGTGATTAAAATAATTCGCTCAGTGGATGCTGGAAATGGTGGCTGCAGGAAATGCAGATATAAATATGAGTGGAAAAGGTAAAAGTGAGGTAGAAGGTACAGTGAAGGTTTGCAGGCCCTTCTTAGGGTCTGTGGTGGGGTCACCCCCATCATGCAGGGCAGGGAATCTGCCCAAGGCCTCATAATCAGTGAAAAAGCAGAGGCTTGGACTCAACACTCATCAGAGATTCATTTAGGTTGGAAAAGCCCTCTAAGATTATTGAGCCCAACTGTTCCCCCAGCACTGCCGAGGCCACCCTTAACCCATGTCCCCCAGAGCCACCTCCACACGGCTTTTGACCACTTCCCACCCAGGCAGGATGGAGGGAATGTCCCAGTGGGAGCAGCAAACCCGGAGCTGGGAGAGCTGACTGCAGGCTTGGCCTCACCCCTGTGCCTCTAATTAGCGGCAAGTTTAAAAGTCTCCCGGAGCACATGGGCAACCAATATCTCGCAGTGATGCAGGGGCTGTCAATGATGCTTTTATGTTCAAAACAGCCTGGATGGTGCTGTGGGTCAATGAGAAGCTGGGAGAGGGGAGGGCTGGTCAATACTCATGGCCTGGGGTCTGCTGAAACCTCCACGATCCAACCCTGGATTCTGCAGGGACACAAATGCTGAGAGGAGGCATCACCACTCCGGGCAGGCAGGGTTTGCTGCACCACAAACATCATCATTACAGGGGCACATTGACGCTTCCCTGATGTTTGTTTAAGAACAAAGGAAAAACAAACAAATAAAAAAACCCAAGTATTAGGAAAAGAAAGAGCTCTGCTGGTACTGTTTGTGCCCTCAGTCAGGCTGGAGTGGTGGCTCCTTCAGACCCTGGCATTGCTTCCATGGGTCTGTCCTATATTCCTGTGGGGTTGTCCAGGGCTTCTTTCCCCCGGATCTGTTTAAATTCCTTGCTTTAATCAATTCACTGCTCTAACACAGAAAGAACATTTTCTTGCCAGCTCGGTGTTGCCTGTATGAACCCTCTGCTTTCATGACGGTGGCAGCGAGGGGCAGAGGGGCACTTTCCCTCTCCTTGCAAACCCTCCCTGCAGGAATTCTCTCCTGGCTCTGCCCTGCTGCGCAGCGAGAGGCTTTTTCATTTCCAGTCCCAAAGGTAAAGTTGTGAGTGAATGCTTGATCATTCCTCTTTAGTCTAAATTAATTAAACGACACAGTAGCTATTGTGTGAAACAAATGGGGATCGTTTCACAGGGTGCAGTGTTCACAGTGATTAGAATGTGTGATCTTCCCAGAGAAATATGGGAAAGCGGTGTCCTTTGCTGGGCCCTCCCCTCTCTGCCATATATCCATCTCCCGTTAGGGGGGAATGCGGTGCAATCCCAGCCCTAATCACCCCCGGGACAGATGTGTCATCTGGAGCCACGGAAAGCGCTGTGAGCACCAGCTGCACGTGGCCATCCTTCATCCCACCCCCGTGGGAATCTCCCGCATTCCCGTGGCCCTGGCAGCCCCCAGAAAGCTGCAGGGAGTGCAGCCCCCCAGCACATCAGCACCCAAACAGCGCTCGTGTTTCAGCCCGTGTCGAATCGCTGCGCAGTCAGAGCCCCTCCTTACCCACAGCCCAAATGAGTTTATTATGAAGCAAGTCTGCTTTGCTAGGGATTCCTCCCTGGCTGCCTCCCAACCAGCACCACAAAATCATGGAATGGTTTGTGTGGGAAGGGGATTTAAGGCTCATCTCAGCCCAAACCCCTTCCATAGCCCAGGTTGCTCAGGAGCATCCTGTATCCTCTGAGTATTCCAGAAGAAAAGCTTTGCATTACCTTTACATTATTTTACGTGCATCCAAACACGCATTTACTGAAAATTCCAGGTTTTTTTTCCTGGAAGTGGTGATGTGAAGTGATGCACCACAATCCAGAGGGGAAGGGTGACAGCGCCGTCGGAACCGGGGATTGTCTTTGGAGCAATTATTACATAGTTAGGAAGTGTTGCTGAGAGAGGAGCATCAGCCCAAATTCATAATAAATCATTTTAAATAATAAGGCCACAGTCAATAAAACACATGGAGGACGAGGAGATCTGGAAATTCCTTTGGAAAGGATCCAGCTCCTCTCAGAATTCCCCTCCAAGATGTTTCTACACTGGGGAGCAGCTCCAGGGCTGTGGGGGGTGCTGTGCCCAGAGATGTGCCCAGGAGGGGAGGAATAACTATGCCATCCTTTAAAAAAAACGACAATAAAAGGGAATTTGGGGTCTTTAAGACATTAAATTTCCACCTTCCAGGAGAATGTTGGTTCTCTCCATGCTGGTGGTGCTGCTCTTGGGGTACAATGCTCCCAGATCCCCTCACCTACAGGAGTTTGGGGTTCTTGGATTCTGCTCAGAGTGGAAGGTGTGGGGAGAGGGGCTTTTTGATCATTTTATCGATAATTTGGGGGTTTGCAAAATTTCTCAGCTCTCAATCACTCACGCTGCTGGTATTTGATTTCCCAAAAGAGCAAATGGGTTTTGCTTTTTCCAACCACACAAAACTCAGGCTCCTGATACTTGATATGAGTCCTGTCCCAGCCAAGCTCTTCAGCTGCCCTGAAGGAAAACAGGAATCTGAGGGAAATATGGGAAAAGGGAAATCAGACAAAGTACAAAGAAATGAAGAGCCAAATTTTGGGGAAGGATGATGAGCACAATCCCCCCGTCCTGTTCTCCCTGTGTTCATATATTCCTGTTTTGACTCATCCCGTACCTCCAGCTGTGGTAGGAGCTCCTGAGAAAGCAGTTCAAATACAAATTTGATGTTAAAGTGGAGGAATCATCAGAATTATTCAAGTGGTGAAGAAACAGCCTCAGCAAAGCGAGTGTGTGGAGCATTCCAGCTATTGATGCATTATTCCCTGCCAGCATTCCTCGTTCTTTGAAACAGCTGAAATGCCTGATTTGGAACGCTCCAGTTTATATAAGAATATTAAATATGCTAAAGCTCTTCCAAATAATAGTTTTATTAGTCCCTGGTGGGATCACACAGGGATTTGGCACGTTGCACCCCTGCAGCACCCAGGGCCCTCTCCCTGCTGTCCCTGTGCCCACAGAGTGGCTGGAAGGGCCACTTGGTGCCTCATTTGCATAAGAACTTCATTAACAAGAAATTAAATGGCAGGAGTTGGCAGCCCCACACCTCTGAGCAGGCAGGGGCAGCATTGGATGGACAGGATGGCAGTGTGGAGCTTTTCATGGGACAGGGACACTGCTCAGTGTGTACTTTGCTCAAACAACCTCTGTGATGCACCAAAACCACATTTCTCAGGTTTTTCCCAGTCCTGCTCTTGCCTGACAGGGATTTTTAGGGAGTGCCTTGGCCACACACGGGCTGGCAGTGAGGGCACAGACCTGGCTGGGCTGGGAGAGGAATCTGGCCACCATCCCCAGGCAGGAGGACATCTGATATGGGGCTGCTGTGGGATCAATTCCATTTTGGAATGACTCTCAAAAACCTGACAAAAATTCCCAGGAATTCAGGGCTGAATTCCCAGCTCAAGGAATACAAACCCATCCTTTAACCCCCTGCTCTAGGGCAGTCAGAACACCCTGAGCCAACCAGTGTCCCCCCACCCCACTGGACCAGCGATCCCATTCCCAGTTCCAAACCCAAACCCTGCCCCAGTCAGCGGGGCCAGGTGGGGCTGCCCATTGTTCTGTTGGCACAGGCTGGTTTGGGGAGCTCAGAACTTGCTTTTTACTTCTTAGCTTTGGGTCAAGACATGATATCTTGTGCTCCTTCCCCCAGTTGAGGAGCCCTCACTGGGAGTTTCCTCATCTCCCCATCACATCCCCTGGCTGGTGTCACACCAAACCTCCCAGGTCCAGGGCTGTGCCTGGAGACGGGTTTGAAGCTGGTATTTGGAGCTACTCAGTATTCAGTGGCACCACTTTTCAATGCACATGGATTTAATTCATTTCTGATTGATCCCATAATTACAAAATTTGTTTAAAGCTGTTATATTATCTCCTTATTTGACACAATATGGCACAATTTTGTTATAGTATTGAAAACCAAATAAGACAACTGCAGCTGGTAGCATTTCAAAGAGCTCTTCCCTTTAAGATGAAATCAATCCTGTTTCAAGTTTATTCCCTTGCTTTAGGATTGAGGCTCTAGGGGTGTATTTTGCTGAAAAATGTCTTTTTGATTTTTCAGAAATTCTTTAGATTAATATGCAGCTGTCATTGCAAGGCAAATCCAGTCCTGCTTTCATGTGCCTGCTCTCTCTCCCCGGGCTGTGGGGAGTGCCCACCCCTGCCGGGAGCTGCCACGGTGCCCACGGGCAGCACCGGGATGGGCACCCAGACCCCGCTGTCCCCTCGGCCCCGTGCCCACCTCTGCCCAGCTCACACCCCCACCCACCCCTAAGGCAGGGTTAAAGCACAGCCCCGTGGCAATACAGAGAGTTTTGGTCCTTTGTGTGTCCCTCGGCGCGTCTTTTGAAAAGTTGTTTAACTTGCAGATCATGTCGGGTAAACTTTCCAAGGGGAGGCTTTGGAGTAAACAGACGCCGAAGGCCCTAAGTGAAGTTTAAATATTTATATCAATATTTAACCACTTATTCTTTCAGCGGTGTCAACCACAGAATCCCAGATTGGTTTGGCTTGGAAGGGACCTTAAGGATCATCCAGTGCCACCCCTGTCATGGGCAGGGACACCTCCCACCAGCCCAGGGTGCTCCAAGCCCCGTCCAACCTGGCCTTGGACACTCCCAGGGATCCAGGGGCAACCACAGCTTCTTTGGGCACCCTGTGCCAGGGCCTGCCCACCCTCCCAGCCAGCAATTCCTTCCCAACATCCCGTCTATCCCTGCCCTTTGGCAGTGGGAAGCCATTCCCTCCATCTGTGTGCTCTAGAGAGACCCCACTACAAATATGGGACAACTCTGGTATTCAGGAAGGAGTTTTCCCATTTTCTTCCCCCATTCCATCACTGCAGATTATGGGGGATTATCTCAGCCCAGCATGGCCCTGCCCAGGGCTTGCCCAGGATGCGCCAGGGTGGGCAGAGGAGACCCTGGGCAATGCTGGAGCTCCTGCTCTGCAGAAACAGCTGCGAAAGCTTTTGATACCTTGTCGGACATAAAGCAAGGAAGTTCTCTGTTTTAATTCTTTTCTTCTCACTCATTTAAGCAGGAAGAAAGGAGGAGGAGGAGGGCTGTGTCCGTGCTCCGGGGACCGCGAGCATCCCCAGCGGCGCTCCCGTGCCCGGGTGAGGCTCGACGGGACGGGCGCTCCGAGGGGAGCGGGGCGGGCTGGGGGCGTTCGCAAGGCTTGAAAGAGCTCAGCTCTGCACAGGCACAGCGAACGCTCTGTTGTCTTGAATCTCGCTTCACACAGAGCCCCGTTCTCCCCTGGCATCTTCAAACACGGCGCTGGCGGAGCGATTGAACCCGCGGCTGGCGGAGCCTCGCCCGGCTCGGTCCTGCAGGGACGGGACGGGAGCAGATGAAATGTGTGCCGCTCCTTAGAAGCCTGGGCCTCTCCTGCCGCTGCCTCCCGCCAGCCAGCTCTTAAAAACATCATTTCTCTGCCTTCCCTCTCTCCCAAACCCGGCCTTGGCTTGTGCCGGGGCTCGGGGAGCTGGGGGGTCCCTGCCCAGGCTAACACAGCCTGGCATGGGGCATCACCCACCGTGGGTTTTGGGGATGCTGGAGGTGCTTGGGGTATTGGGATGCTGAGGGGGCAGCAAGAACGGGGTTCCTGGGGGTACTGAAGCTGCTTGGGGTGCTGAAGTGCTGGGGATGCTGAGGGTGCTGAGGGCACTGGGGTCACCGGGGTGCTGGGGGTGTTGGGAGTATTGGGATGCTGGGGGTACTGAAGTGCTGGGGATGCTGAGGGTTCTGGGGGTATTGGGGGTACTGAGGGGCTGGGGATGCTGAGGGTGCTGGGGTTGCTGGGGGTGCTCCAAGTGCTGGTGGCACTGGGATGCTGCAGGTTCTGGGCGTGCTGAGGCCACTGGGGACACTGGATGTACTGGGGACACAGATACCAGAGTGCTGAGGGTGCTGGGGACACTGGAGATACTGGGGACACTGAGGTACCGGGGTGCTGAGCGTGCTGGGGACACTGGAGATACTGGGGACACTGAGGTACCGGGGTGCTGAGCGTGCTGGGGACACTGGAGGTACTGGGGACACTGAGATACCGGGGTGCTGAGGGTGCTGGGGACACTGGAGGTACTGGGAACACTGAGATACCGGAGTGCTGAGGGTGCTGGGGACACTGAGGTACCGGGGTGCTGAGGCCACTGGGGACACTGGAGGTACTGGGAACACTGAGATACCGGAGTGCTGAGGGTGCTGGGGTGCAGCAGCTCGGGGTGCAGAGACACAGGTCTCAGCCCTGCCCCGCTGGTACCCAAGTCCCTCCTCCCCGTCCCTGCGGTCAGTCACCCCAAAAGGTCCCACTCTGGGGGCTCCCCTGGGTGTCCAGCCCAGGATTTTCCAGGATTCTGGTGCTGAGCACCCCCAGCCAGGGCTCAGCCTCTCCCTCCGGAGGTCACCGCACCCGGACACGACCCTTCGGAGCCCGGCTCACCCGGGCAGCCACCTCGGACCTGCCCCTCACAGGCAGGGATGCAAATGAACGGGTTTGGAGCTTGTTGGATAAATACAATGTTTGTTCTTCCTAATGGATTTCAGCAAGATATGGTAAATATTAACTCCCAGGTGGGGCAAATGCATAATTCATCAGCAGGCTCAGACTGCTCTGCCGCGCTCCTTATTAACATGTGTGCTGGCTTTGGCTGGGGGAGAGTTAATTTTCCTCACAGTGGCTGGGATTTGCGTTTGTGCTGGGGGCAGCACTGATAACCTAGGGATGTGGTTATTGCTGAGCAGCATCGGGGGCTTTTCTGCTCCTCACCCCACCTGTGAGTAGCTGGGGGTGCACAAGGAGTTGGGGACACACAGCCAGGACATCTGACTCCAAATGATGCCAAAGGATATCATTTCCTCCCTCTCAAAATCCCTCCAAAGGAGTTAGGAGCGAATCTGAAGACCTCAGGCGAGTTGTCGAGCCAGGACCAGCTTAGGCACCGCTTTCTGGGGAAAAAAAGATGGTTTTCAGTGATTAATTCATCCTCTCCCCTCTGTCTGCGCATCCCTTTCTGCATCACAGTTTCCCTGTGCAAACCAGCCTGCCCTGCTCCTCCACGGATCTTCCCGGATCCCACTTATTAGTAGGTGCGGGCTTAGGAAAGGGTTAAGAGGTGAAAACCTCCTGCATCGATCCTTAGCGTCTCATTTAACCCAATTAATTCCAGCCGAGTAAATAGGGTTTAAATTCCTGCTTAAGTGATTTGATAAATACGGCCCTTCACCTGCTTGCCGTTAATTAGATGTCAATCCAGGAACGCCAGCATTCCATGCTGCGGCAAAAACTGCCCCCAGAAGTGATTAGAGCCTCTCTCAAACGCTCCGCCAGCACAGGAAATCTGTCTGCCACACCACTGGCCTTCCTGGGCATAAATTAACCTCCTGCCAACATCTCAGTAGCCCCTGTGGCCACTGTCGCCTTTGGTGGCAGCATCTCCACGGAGCTGCTCCATCGCCAACCTCGTCTGACCCCGTTCTCGAGTTGGATTTAAGCCCAAGACTAAGAAGTCAAGGCTGGTGCACTGACTTACCACTTCCCAATTCTTTTCCCTCCCTTGAAGTAGTCTTTGCCTTGTCACCTTCGCGTGGTGACAGCGCAACCAAAAGCCATCTTCCCAAATGAAAGAAGCGACATTCAGCAATGCAATTTAAGCCCTGGGTAAGTCAGATGTTAAACACCTTAGGGGTATAATCTCCTTTTAATGTGAGCACAACTCCCATTAACATTAATAGGGGGTTGTACGGCGGCTTCAAAAGGGGAGTATGCACCTAAAAGTGCAAATTAGCACTTACAAACTCTATTGATAAATTATTAAAGCGCATCATTAAAGCGTGGCCACGCCTCCAGATCATTAGAGCAAGTCCAAAGCGGCACGGGCCATGCGGAGCGCTCCCTCATTAAACCAGCACTAAAATGCCATTTAGGCACCAAAATGCAGCCAGTGTCAATATTGGCTCATCAGCCCCGCTCCAGCAGAATTTGGAGTTTGGAGAGCTTGAACGCCTCTTCCTCAAATGCAAGTGAGCACCAGGAGGTGCTGCTTTTAGTGCAGGTCAGCGCTTAGAAATGGGCGTTTAGAAGGGAAATGAAAGCCCAAACCCCCGAACCTCGGGGACCACACTGTCACCAGAGCTCTTTGTTGTTCCTGTTTCCGTGGCCCCATGACTGGGATGAACCAGCACCTCCCTCCTCGGGGGGTTCAGGCCTCAATTACCTGCTCTGCCACAACCCATTGTCCTCTGATCACCTGCTCAGTGAGGATCACGGGTGACACCACAGGATCACGGAATCCCAGGATGGCTGGGGTTGGAAGGACCTTAAAGCCCATCTCGTCCCACCCCCTGCCATGGACAGGGACACCTTCCACTAGCCCAGGTTGCTCCAGCCTGGCTTTGGACGCTCCCAGGGATGTGGAGTTGACAACTGGGAAGGAAGGATGCAGTACACACCTGGAGAACTGGGACTGGGGGACTATTCCCACTTCCAGCAATCTCCAACACGCAGAGAAAGCAAAGCAGCACCAAGAAACAATCCCAAATGCTTCCAAACCTCTGGGTTCCTGTGGCACCCGATCCCCTGGCCCGCCCCAGCAAATCCTGTCAGCCCGTTACCTGTGGCTCTTCAATTATTAACTCTCTTTGACATCTCATCCACATTAATTCCCCCCTTCCAGGACACTCAGGGTCTCTCAGATATTGCCCTTTCACTCTCCCTTTTGTTACATTAACCAGACCTGGGTGTCTCCAGCTTTCTTCATAATTCATGGCCCAAAGCAGAGAGGCTGTTTGGTTGCCCCTGCAGCCCCTGCAGCCCTAGTGAAGTCTCCTCTTGTGCAGGGGGAGCAGAATTGTCAGCACCAGTCTCAATCAACCTCTCCAAGCTGGGGATTTCTGGGAATACAATCACCCAATAGCCCAGGGAGGGGTTCAACAGGACGTGGTCATCCTCTCCTGCGAGGGATTTGCTCGTCCTGTGATGATTTTTAAGGCATTAAAGCAGTATTTCCTCCCACGCTTCAATATTCAGATCGACGTGGTTTGTAGGAACTCGAAGACCAGCATTCCTGATTTATAGGAATTGTCTTCAGTTTATATACCTCATTTATAGGCATTGTCTTTAGTCTTCCAGGGATATTTTTTTTAATTTTCAAGAAACAGACTATTTGTGCATCGAGATTACATGGCACGGTGTTGTAACCACTGTCCTTACACACAAATCCCAAACACTAAACCCATTCCTGGTTAATAACCAAATTATTTTTGAAAACAAGAGTTATGTTAATGTAGCTGCACAAGGAGTACAAGTCAAGGAAGCAGCATCTCAGTGGTGATCCCGAATTTGAAGTGATGCCAATTCTTTGTGCTGTTGTGAACTTTGCAGCAGGTGAAGTGAGTGCAAAGAGTCCCAATTTCTGGAGCTAAATAAATGTACAAGTTCAACCGAGGAGATTAAAACGGATCAGGAAAAGTATCCTTCATTCCTCTGAGGAAAAAATGCTAAATGGAAAAAAGAGTGCCCAGCGGGTCTTCTAAAATTCGAACAAAAATTAAGCACCGTTTGGTTTTCAGACTAGTTTAGTTTCAAATAACACCTTGTGAGTGTTGGGCAGCTGGCCCCGGTTCTGGAAGGGCTGGAGGTGGCAGCTCCAGGTGAGCTGTGGCTCTGCACACAAAACACAAGCCAGGACGAGCTGGGGACACGAGAGGCACACTGAGATGAAGGGCAGTGACACCTCCAGTGAGGACCTATCATGAATTTTTTAAAGTTTTCCAGCCAAGAGCAATAAAGGTCAGCTCCCTTCCACTGAATTCAGCTAATACTTTATTAAACCCGATTGAACTGACATGAATACAGCAGAAGGGACAAGTCTGTCTGTGTTTGGCTGCTGCTGACATCAGGGTTGTCCAATCTCTCATCCTGCTCTCACCTCATACTCAGTTTGGTGCTTTTAGGATTGTCTCTAAAAAAAGGTGCATTTTTGTGATGGCAGTTTGAAGAAGCAGAACCAGGAGATGATTAAACAACCAACCAGAAGATGATTAAACAACCTGCCACCTCTCCTTTGCATCTCCCAGATGATTTGGTTCACCCCAGCCCTGACTGGCAGCTGCTTCTCAGCCCACAAATCCACAACCTGTTGCCAAAGAGCAGCTCCCCGTGTTGCACCGTGGTGGGAAACACGTGGAATGTCATCTCCACCAGCTCCTGCCGCCAGAAGGTTGGGACAAACCCCAAGAGCTGAGCCTTTTCCCCTTGCCCTTCCTGGGGACACCCACAGAGGCAGAGCAGGTGAGGGGCTGGTGCACCATCAGCTGGTTGCTGGTTTGGGTGCTGCTGTGGTGGTATTTCCCAGGAAAGTTGGAAATAGGGATTTTTGGGATTTGGTCTTAGCAAATTCAGCTCTGAGCAGGATTCTCCAGGTGAACCCCCTGCCCAGGGAACTTTCCAACAGCCAGGGGTGTCACCAGCAGCCACTGGTGCCCACACCAACACCCTCCTCAGGAACCCAGCCAGCCTCATCCCCATTAAACAAGCTTTAATTATTCCTCACATTGCACTGAAAACACTCGTTCCTTTTAAAAAATAATTATCCTGAGAAAACACGTTTTATGTCCCTAATAAGAAATCATTAATTAGGAGATGTTGACCCGATGAGCTGTGATAGTCGGTGGATGATGAACACTGCCTTTAATCAGACCTTTTACAAGCTAGTGGATGTTAACTTCTGGCTGTTAATTATTCACACCTTCAAGTATTCCGATGGCTGGAATATTTCATTAATGCCCTTCTTTTTATTTAATAGCGACGTTGGATTTTATGAGCCAGGAATTGCACTTATTAATTTACAGGCGTTTTGCACTTCCATGCCAGTCACCGAGCATTAACTCTCTGTTTAAAAATAATAAATGACCCCTGACTCTCTATTGTCTGTCCTAATTAGCATATTGTCTTTTAAAGAGGAAAGCATGTTTTCTCTTCATTAACAGGAATATTACCTCGGAAGACAATCAGGAGGTCCGTGATCTAGAAGCTGCTACGGACGCCAAATTACCTCCTCTAGCAGGGCAAAATCAATTAACACCACCAGGGATGTCATTATTGTCACATTATGTCACCGGAGAGGCTCCAGGGTAAATAAATGATTTGTGGAATTTCTAATGCCGCCGCTGGAACCCCGAAGAGGAGCCACCCTGGGGCTGGGACCGGGGGTCCCGGAGCCACCCTGGGGTTGGGACCGGGGGTCTCAGAGCCACCCGGGGGCTGGGACAGGGGGTCCCGGAGCCACCAGAGGGCTGGGACAGGGGGTCCCAGAGCCACCACAGCGCTCCTGGGGGGCATGAGGGCCAAGAGGGGGTGGCACTCGTGCCCTGCCACCCTCTGTGGGGCATCACCCCTCTGTCACTGTGACCCCTCTGTCACTGTGACCCCTCTGTCCCCTGGCACCGCAGGGACAGCGCCAGTGGGGAGGGGGCACAGAGGGGGCTCCGGGCAGAGCCAGAGCTGGTTTGGTGAGCGATCCCCCTGCCAGGACCCCGTCCCTGTTCGCTGCTCCTTCAGGAGCCCCTTGGCACAGCTCCCCAGCTCACACAACCCCCCTTCCCAAAAGTGTCCCCAACTTGTGCGTTTGGCCCCGTGTCGGGGGGGTATTTAATTAAGTCTGTTCTGTCCAACACGATCTGATGTCATTGTACAAGGAGATGTTCTTTGTTAGCAGCGCGCTTAGTTTCAGGCTCCTCTGTGTATTTGAAACCATGGCAACAGAAGAGTAAGCTAAAGCCAATGAGATAATGAGATATTCTCATTGTAATTGCGTTTCAGGAGGGCACACGCTCCCATGGGTGGGATCCGGCTGTCTTACAACTGCTGGCAGCATTTAAGGAGCAGGCAGAGCTCGGAGCGCCGCTGTTTCCCAGCGCATCCCCCTCGACACGCCGCCAGCAGCGCCTTCCAGCGAGCCCTTGTCGTGGCCAAGAGCGCTGCTGCCAGTGGCCAGCGGGTTAAAAACCCTCAGAACTTCAAGGAATTTGGGGTTTGAAAGGCATTCACGAGGCTGCGAGGCGCTGCTTTGCATGAGAATCGCGGCGGGCGCTGGAGGGGAGAGGATGGGGCTGGACATGGGTGGCTGGGGACGAGCCCTGGGGACACAGCCAAGGGTGGCTCCATCCTCCTGTAGCCAAGGGTGGCTCCATCCTCCTGGGGACACAGACACGGGTGGCTCCATCCTCCTGGGGACACAGCCAAGGGTGGCTCCATCCTCCTGTAGCCAAGGGTGGCTCCATCCTCTTGGGGACACAGCCAAGGGTGGCTCCATCCTCCTGGGGACACAGCCAAGGGTGGCTCCATCCTCCTGCTCCCTGCAGGCCAAAACCAGAAGTTCAGCCATCGTTTTAGTTCTAAAACTTTCTCGTGGAGCTAAGGAAGGGAGATGTTTGCCTTCTTCCACGGAAAAGGGAGAGGGAACCAAACCCAAGGGGTGGGTTGTGGAGAGCCCTTGGCGAGGTGTTCGTGTTGCTCCCAAATGAAGAGGGGCCACACTGGGAGCACTTGACACATCAGAGATCCTTTGAGTGGGGCACAAAAGTGAAATAGGAAATATAATTTGGGCAAGGGGGTGAAACAGGATCAGATCTGCTTCATGCCCTAATTGTCTTCATCCTCTAATGGTCTCTGTCCTGTGGAACTCGCAGGAAATGCACAACGATCACTCTTTTCCTGGAGCAGGACCATTTGGCACGATGAGCGTGCACCCATGGAATATGGGATGATCTCCTGAAAAAAACCCACAAAATGTGAGGGAAACCTCATTTTTCCTGGAGCAGAAATAGGGAAGGAGTCCCTGGGAGCAGTGGTGGGATGGTGGATCCTTGTCCTGCCTCGGCAGAGCCCGGAGCTGCTCCAGCACCCAGGGCAGGCACAACTTGCTCCACATTGTAGTCAGGGATGATTTTTATTAATATTATTATTACTGTTACTTCAAAGAGCGCACTTGTGATGTGGGGACAGCTGACAAGATAAATTATATCTGTTGTCAGCTGCATGTAGAGACCTTTGTGAGATTTTAATTAAAACCAGGCTGCCCGTCAGCCCCTTGTGCATCTTCCCCAAAGCTGGGGCCGCCAACACTGGCACCCACACGGCCACCACACGATCCCAGCTCCTTCCCACACCACAGAGATTTGGGGTTTGTCTCCTGCACACCAAAAATTAGTGCCTGTGTTTGTTTGGGGTGAAACAAAACCATGAAATGCTGTATTTTAGATGTAACGGGTACCATTCCTGGTGCGTTTCCCATTAGGGTTGTCTGCAAATTATCACCAAAATGGACATAATCAGACATAAAAATCACCTCTAACTGTCTAAATATGCTGGGACTTTCTCCCTAGCATGGAGTCCAAAGGAAAGCTATTTTTGTTTACAGTCTTTAAGGAGGGCTATTTCCAGCTCTGTGCCTTAAAGCTTCAACAATTCAGTTCCAATAAACAGGTAAATTCCTGCCATGGGATCTGTCAGAGAAAACACTCTTAGGCAATACATTGAAACAACTGCCTGTCCAGCCCCAGACATGTGGGGTGGCATAGACACCTGGAAAGGTGCTGGAAAACACTGGGGATGTGTCCTGGTCTCCCAGCACATGGGTCTGTGTTATCCTGCTGCAGCTGTCGAGCCCCATGACCCGTGTCCAACCACAGGACAACAGAGACTCTTGGAAAGGGACATTGGGAACATCACAGAATGGTTTGAGGGATCCTGAAGATCATCCAGTTCCAACCCTTGCCATGGGCAGAGACACCTTCCATAGATCAGGTTGCTCCAAGCCTGTCCAGCCTGGCCTTGGATTTCATTGATCCCAAATTCACCCATGTGTGACACTGCAATGACATTGTAAATTCATTGATTTAACCATGCCCAGGGTAGCCAATACCCCATCAGGTTTTTTGCCCTTCCATGGTAGGAGCCTCTTGCCCCTTCATCACCTCACATGCCCTGAAACCCCAGAAACTGTCCCCAAATACCCAGAGCAGTGCTGAGAAGAAGTTCAGTTCACCTTCACAATTCCACATTTACTCATCTCAGCAATTTCCCCCCCAGCTTGTTGTTACAGCTGCGGATCCCAGCTCAGCACTTGGAAAATAAATCTGTTCTCAGGGGTTGTGTGTAATTGCTGCTAAATGCATGTGGTTTATTTCCAATATCAGGATCCACATTAGGCATCAAACCCACTTCAGATGCAGCTCTAACTGCGCTTTATGGCTCTGTCATTTACTGACTTGAAGCAACAAATATTTAATGTGACAGTGACACCAAAACACGGCTCAGCCTGTCCTGTGATCTGCATTTCCAGGAGGTTCACACTGACTGGGATGCAGCTTGGCTGCTCTGGGAAACCTTTGTTGCTGAGACACGGGGAGCCAAGGCCTGGGTCACACTGGCAAGGGGGGGACAAATATTTTTAGAATACTCCTGTAAATAAACTGCTGGGCTTAGCCCAGATTTCAGTGGAAACAGTCACGAGTCAAGATGCTTTTGGAGGTGTGCAGGGGCTGTCAGGCACAACACCCAGCTCCTGGGAGAGTTAAAATTCGTGGAGCACCTCTGGTGAAGGGGCTGCTTTAATGGGAGCAGGAGAGTACCTGGATTTTCACAGCACTCATTGGCTTTGGTGATGGCCACAAGTGATTCCTGACATGGGGGGAGAGGTCATATTTGAGCACAGCCCCAAGGCTCCATCCCCCCTGCCCCAGCCTGCCCTGGGCCTTTCCTGGAGCCAAGGTTGGGGTCTGTTTGTGATCACCCCTCCATCATCATCATCACAGAATCCTTTAGGTTGGAAAAGCCTCCAAGATCGAGGACAACCATCCCCCAGCACAGCCAAAGCCACCACTGCCCCCTGTCCCCAAGTGCCACATCCCCAGGGCTGTTAAATCCCTCCTGGCAGCTGTGCCAGGGCTGGATAACTCTTCTGGTGATGTAATTGTCCCTATTACCCAACCTAAACCTCCCTTGGCACCCTGTGGTGGGTGCTGGGGCAGGGGCAGCCCTGGGTTTCTCCCCTCCTCAGGTCAGGTCCTGCACCCACAGAGACCTGGAGGTGAGCTCTGCCTTTGGGAGGGGCTCACATGGAGCTCATAAGGTTTATGAAGTTTGTAAGGTTTTATGAGCTCTAAGGAGTTTTATGAAGTCGGGTCCAAGTTCCTCTAAACTTCCCAGGCCCCTGGAGGATGCTGAGAGTGGGACTCGTTTGTCTGAGAGCATTTCCCAGATCAGCTCCTGCCCTCTGGCAGCACTGAGAAGTGTCTGCACCTCCCTGCCACCACCCCGAGCCCCATCTGTCACCACCATGCCCACTCCCCCTGGGGAGGGAGGAACATCCACCAGCCCTGAGCGAGCATGGAGCATCTCCTCCTCCCCAGGGTCTGAGAGCTGTGTGCAGCACCTGGAGAAGTGGTGTGCTGGATGGAGAAGATGTGGGTAAAACCATCCCAAAATTAATTTTTTGGGCATGTTCAGGAAAGCTTAATAGCAGCAGTGTGGAGAAGGAGTGCTGAAAGGACCCACCCCACAGCTTGGGCACCTGGGTGGGCATAAATGTTTCTTCAGCAGTGAAGGTGAAGCAGGAGGACCCTCCATGGCCCAGGTGTGGGGCTGGCACAGCCAGTGCTGCCCCCTGAACCACCCACATCCATCACCCTCCGCCAAATCCCAGCCCCTCCCATGGGTACAGATGCACCAAAAAGGATTATTTGAGAAGTTGTTCGATTGTGCCCAGAAAGAAACACGACCCAAATGCGATTGCAGCCCCTTCTTTCTCCTTCTCCAACATGCCCATGCACAGAACAACTTGCCAAGAGCCTTCCTGCAGAATTTACTGCAGGGAAAGCTCTTTGACAGCCTTGTACAGGAAATCGGAGTTGTGTCGTGGCTTTTTTTAATTTAAGCAATCCACACAAATCAAGCGTATTTATTAAATCAATGTATAGTCACTTTTACAAGGAAGTGCAATTTAAAAACAGGCATAAAAGATTTCTGAAGTGCCGATACACATCTCTCTTGGACAAATGTTATTTCAGGGATTTATGGTAATCCCCCTTCTGAAAGAAAAACGAAGCTAATTGAAACAAACTTTGTACTTTCTATTACTGCCATTCCAACCCAGCCTGTGCTGCCAGTTCTAAAGTGACACTGAAAGCTGATGCTGTTCTCAACAACACCACGGCTTCTCAGTTTTATGTACTTTTTAATTTCCTCTGTGGAAAATCTGGTCTTCATAAAAGGGCTGCTAAAAAATGTGGAAAAAGTTGATTCATTCCATATTTACATTCTTGCTGGTACCTGGAAATGAACCAATTACCGACGTGAGCCAAAAGAGAAGTTAGAAAAGTCATTTAGAAAAGTCATCTTCTGACGGGCTCCGCTTCAGAAGGGCCCTGGGAAAGTTCTGCTCTGATGGCAAACACCTTTCATCCTAATAGGATTTGGATGCTCGGCCCCTCACTCGTGCAGCCTTGTCCTTGTCACCCTCCAGATCCTCCTGAGCTGGAGGTGGCCCAGGGGAGGGGCCTGGACCCCTATCCCAAACCCGGATTCAGACTTGGACTGGAACCCAAACGTGATCTCAAACCAAGACCTGAACTTGAACTCAGACCCAACCCCAAATCCAAACCCCAAACCAAACTCAACCCTGAATCTGAAACCAATCCAGCCTCAAAAACAAACCCAACCCAAACTCAAACCTGAACCCAACCAAAACCTGAACCTGAACTCAACTCCAAACCAAATCCTAAACCAAAACCAAGCCCAAACGTGAACCCAACCCAAACTCAAACCTGAGCCCAACTCAAACCCACACCCAAACCTGAACCTGAGCCCCACCCAAACCAAAACCCAACCTCAAACCAAATCCAAACCCAACACAACCAAACTCCTGCACAAACCCAAACCCCAAACCCCAAATCATTCTTGAACTTTAATCCAAATCTCACCTCAAACCCCAACACCCCCTCAGCCCATCACATCAGGGCAGGGCTGCTGTGACTGCAGAAGACGCTTCCCATGAAACCCTCAGCACCACCTGTACTCATTTAACTCACAAAGTAAAAACCCCAACAACTGAATTCCCCAAAAGAGGACAAAGAAAGGGGGTTGCTTGTCTTAAACCTGAATTTTGGCATCGCTGCTACCCACCCTGTTGCACTGGTGGCTGGTTTTGGGTCACTTTTCCTGGTTCCACCACGACAGCAGGCAGAGATGCCCCCCTGCCCTCCAGCTGTGGCTGCTGCCACCTCCACCCCAAACAACTCTTCCCTCTTTCCCTCAAAATCCCACAAAAGTGGATACAACTGGCTAAACCCCCCTCCTGTCTGAAGGGGGGTGGTTTGCAGCTTCTGCCTCTCCAGTTTGCTCCTCAGCTCTGCAGAAATACCCTGTTCTCCCCAGGACTGGCTTTAATAAAGCCTTGCAGTGGTGTCTGTGCCGTGTGGTCGCCCTCGAGGTTCCTTGCTCGGGGCTTGTGTGGCTCCAGCGCCGCTGGGACCGGACAAGGGTTTATTAAATTCTGGGAGAGGAAGGAAAGCAGAAAGTTGAATTTCCAGCACTAATATGATTTTTATTCTTTCTTTTTTTCCCCCCAGCCTGTTGGTTTTGGAGTCTCATTCCAAGCAGCAGTTTGATGGGCACGCTGTGGTGCTGTGGACTCGTTTTTTCACACCCCATACCTGTAACCCCAAATGTTTGGGTTTATTTTGGTGAGGAATTAAACTGGGCATCAGTGCCAGGCAGCCCTGCTGCTGCTTCCCTGCCACAGCAACATCTGGAGGATGCAGGCAGGATTGACCACATTCCTTTGCAGGTGTGGATAAAATACTTACAGAGAAACTTCCCATATTCAGGAGAGATGGGAAAACAGATATTTGGTTTTCCTGAAGAGGGGGGGAAAGCCATTCCTCAGTGAGCAGGGAAGTTGGTTT
Source organism: Lepidocolaptes lacrymiger (assembly GCA_035584035.1). Taxonomy (NCBI): domain Eukaryota; kingdom Metazoa; phylum Chordata; class Aves; order Passeriformes; family Dendrocolaptidae; genus Lepidocolaptes; species Lepidocolaptes lacrymiger. Next base: position 1,267,824 of record JAXCLP010000010.1, read on the forward strand.
GTGGCCCCCAATTAAGTTAGGATTGATTGGATTTTATTTCTTTTTTCCTACAGGCAAACTGAAAAAATATGTCTAGTTAAAATTGCTTTAACCCCATTTGAGAGGATGCACATTTGTCCTGAATTTAGCACATAGGCTGTTGGTGTTGCTATTTTAAATGAGCTAAAAAATCAATTGGGAGAAGCAGCTTCCATGCCTGGCTGCAGAAAACGGTGGGAGCTCCAATATCTGCCCCAAGGACGCATCTGCAACTTCTTAAATATTACAGGAGATTTACATGAAACAGGGAATGTGGAGGCTTTAAACTCACTCAGCTAAAATATACCACCATGGTGTTAATTAAATATATAATTATATCTGTAAGGGTTGCGTTAATGGCTGGACTCAATAACCTTAAAGCTCTTTCCCAATCTTAATGATCCTACAATTCTGTATTTTATATATATATATATATATAAAATCTATCATATGTATCATATATACAATATATAATCTTCATCTTTCTCCTTCTCCTGCCTGTGTTCTTTTTCTTTCTTGTTTCCTCCTTCTCCCTCTTCTTCCTCTTCCTCTCAGCATTAGTATTTTTTCATTCCTATCCCTGCCTGGCTGGCTGTGGGATGTGGGGCTGGCTGTGGGATGCTGGAGGCTGGCTGTGGGGTATGGGGGTTGGCTGTGGGATCCCAGGACTGGCTGTGGGGTGTCGGGGCTGGCTGTGGGATGCTGGGGCTGGCTGTGGGATGTGGGGCTGGCTGTGGGGTGTGAGACTGGCTGTGGGATGTGGGGGCTGGCTGTGGGATGTCAGGGCTGGTTGTGGGATGTGGGGCTGTCTGTGGGATGTCAGGGCTGGCTGTGGGGTGTCGAGGCTGGCTGTGGGATGCTGGGGCTGGTCAGTGGGGTTTCGTGGCTGGCTGTGGGATGTCGGGACTGGCTGTAGGGTGTGGGGCTGGCTGTTATTTGCAGCACATTCCCTCATTCCCCCGTCCCTGCTCGCTCCTGCTGCCCTCGCTGTGTTTGCTGCGGGCCGGCGCTGCTCACTCCCATAGAAAACCATTGACAGGAAATCAATGGCGCTGCCTGTAAAATATCTGGACTATAAAGATTTTTCAGCTCTATCAGACACACGCGGTGTCTGCTGTGTCTCCAGGCTGTTCCCTTGACATGATGATTGTACTAATTGTCCGAGTGTTTGATTTAATTTGCCGTGGGAGCCGGGAAGGGGCAGCAATTCCTACTTAAGGGATTTCAGCAGGAGTTCAGGGGGAGGAAATTCTCCGTCCATAGGAAGCTGCAGGACAGAATCCCTTCCATAAATTTGACAAGAGCAATCCAAACCCCCCCAAGGCTGCTGCCCTCTCCCCCCTGTGCTCTCTGTGCACACACGTGTTCCTGTGGCTGCTGCAGGACATCTTCCTTCACAGAACACCAGCAACTCTGCTTGGAAGCAAATGACCTCTCAGACATTTTGTTCTTGGGCCAGGGATGTCCTTCAGCCTGTAAAGCTCCTTTTCCTGCTGGGGTTGCACAGCTCTTGCCCATGCCCAGCTCTTTGTGCCTGCTCCTCCACCGTGGCCACCCTGACATCTCTTGAGGTGATGCTTTGCTGAGCAGGGCTCACCACAGCTGCATGGAAGGATTTTTTCCTAATATCTCATTGGTGTTGCTCCTTCATCCCTTCTCCCCTGGTTTACACAGGGCTCACAGTGTGACATTCCCCTCCTTCAGCCCTGCCACATTCTACTAGTAAAGGTCTTCCTGCTCCTCCAGGGCATCCAGGTCCTCATGATGAAGAACCTCCTGCCAATGAAAGCCTCCACCTTCTGGTTTAACCAGAAGGAACGTGGTGTGAGAGACCACCAGAGAGGGCGAACACATGGCAAAACCAGGGTAAAACTTAATACCCATTTCCTTAATCCATTTTCTTACCAAGCAATGCCCAAAGACTTGCACACTGGAGGGCACAAAAAGGGACTGCCGTTGGGTTGTTTGGTTTTTTTTCTCTCTCTTCTTCTCAGTAGTTACTGAATTTTCTATGATCATGTTGTATCACATCGAGGGTTTGCTGGAAGGGTTTGAAATTGTCTGTGCTGGCTCTTCCCCACGCTGGAGTGGGGGGAGATGATCTGCTCCCCCTGTTCAGAGCCCCAGGGAGGGACAGCACATCTGGGGCACCTGGGAGCACTTCCACAAGTGCCAGGGCCTGCTCCAAGGGGGGGAAAACCCGAGTGGTTTACATATGGCAAAGAAACAAAGGAAAAAAGTGATCCAGCTTGATTTCTGTGCTCTCCAGTAACTGCCAGGTGATGAGAAAGAGAGTTCATGGGATGAAATTAAGGGCAAGGAACTTTAAAGCCATCAAAGGACATATTTCTCCAGCTTTTAAAAGGCTGGGCCAGTGATTTCATCTGTACTAACACCACATGGCATGATCATCCAAAGCCTTTGGGGGAAAGGCAAATACCAGAGTAGACCTGCACGAGCTCATCCGGTAAAACTTTCTCTTATTCCCAGAAAAATTGTTTGTTTCTATGGCAAAGTAAAATCTCCTGCTATTTTCCAGAGGGACTAAGCACAACAGATGTGCTGTCTGAGCTCAGGACCTGTGTGTTTATCTCATATATTTCATATTAAGTTGCCTTTATTAGAAATATATGATGCCTTAGATATCTTAAGACCTTCAGAAAATGGCCCAATGTGGGTCCCTGCCTAAATGCCTCTTTGCACCGGGGGCTGTCCCACTGTTCTGGCCAGCAAAGAGTTGCATCTGCAGCACAGACAGTCACTTTTTAAACCTGGCCTGCAATGTCTGGCTCAGTGAGGGTGCCCTTGAGCTCTTTAATAAAGAACTGAACCCATAAATGGAAATGCATTTGGGTGTTCAGTTCGTTTTTGGAAGATCCGTGTGCTGGTTGTTACTGGGTGTTATAAAGACATAGGCAAGGGCTGGCTCTTGGTTCAGAGGAGAGAGATGATATCCCACACTGGGATGGGATGGAAAACCAGGGATCAGTGTAAAGACTTTCCCGAGGATTGGGATCAGTATAAAGGCTTTCCCGAGGATTGGGCTCCGGGGGGGTTCAGCCCCACTAAACCTTCCTTCTGCCAGGCTGGCAGAATGGGTGCAGCACAGTCATGGCTTCAGACCGGAGGAGAGCAGTGTTAGGTGGGATTTGGGATGGGATTCCCGGCTGGGAGCGTGGGCAGGCCCTGGCACAGGGTGCCCAGAGAAGCTGTGGCTGCCCCTGGATTCCTGGGAGTGTCCAAGGCCAGGTTGGACAGGGCTTGGAGCACCCTGGGCTGGTGGGAGGTGTCCCTGCCCATGGCAGGGGGTGGGATGGGATGATCTTTCATGCCCCTTCCCAGTTAAACCATCGTGCCACTCTGTGACCCACCCAGCGAGGCTGTGGGTGCCCGTGCCCTTGGAGGTGCCCGTGTGTGTAGATTCATCCTGGGCTCAACAGAAGCAGCTTTTAAGGAGCCGGGAGGGGTGGAAGACGCTGCTTTCCCAAGCACATTCCTTGCTCAAACAAACCTTTGGAGGAGCCGCGACACCGCGTGTCCTGTTTCATGGACACCGTGGGGCTGGAGCCCACTTAATAGGAGGTTAATTGCGAAAGCAATGGGCTGTGATAAAAGAGGGAAGCGTTTCCCCCCTCGGAGCAGCCCCGGGCTGGCCACTGACACCTCCCGGTGCTGTTTGGATAGAGAGGAGCAGAACAATCCCGGTATTTCAAACAGCACTCCGGCGGGGCCGCTCTAATCGCCGCCTGCTAGCCCTGCCGCTGGTCACTAATGCATCGAAGCAGCGCTAATGACAGCGGGGGATGACAAGATAAGGGCGGGCTGGGAACGAGCCACTCCACAAAGGCAGCGCTGCGGTGATTAGAACCTCGCCCCGCGAATTGCAGCCCCCCCAGATAACCCCGGCTGGGGCTGCATCACCCCTCTAATTCAGCTGACATTTGGTGCTGTTAACACGCACCAATTTGCGGCAGAGGAATAACTTCCATTCCCCTCGATTAATTAGACAAATTAATTAAAGCGTTCGTCGGGGCTGGGGATCTATTCCCTATTCAAGACTAGGATGCTGCAGAGATTTCGTTAAATGGTTCAGAGGAGGCTTATTAATCCTGAAATGAATTCTATCAAGCCCTATAAAGCCCCAACTTCAAGTGCATTTGCAGAGAAAAAAGCTTTGCAAATCAGATAGGAAAGCTACAAAAGTGCTGAGTATTATCATAATCTGGGTAGTGTTCAATTTGACACTCTTATGTCAAGATATTAGAAGAGAATGAGCAAATGGCCTGATAAATATGTACTTAAAGAACGACAATCCTTATAATCAGTTAATTTCTATTTATCTTATGATACCCTTTTCCACAGAAACTTGTAAACTCGAAAATAAATAAGATTAGAGGGTAATTCTGAGAGCTCTGAAAACATAAAACATTTGTGTGCCTTTAAAGGCAGAAGTCGTGCTTTGCTGTACAGCTGTTCAATGGCAACATCACCCACACTGGGACATTGGGTGGGTTCTGCAGTGACTGGTACCATCAGCAACCTCATCACGGGCATCTTCTCTCTGCATCCCACATCCAGTGCCCAGGGACAGGGCCTGATCCTGGCACAGAGAGCCTCGGGATGCACCCCAGCCCCGTCCCCAGCCCAGCCCTGGTGCCAGGCACGGTGGAGATGGGGTGGCAGAGGACTGGGTAGGGCATGGGATGAGGATGGGACGGGATGGGATGAGGGTTTTCACTCTGGGGATGGTGGTGGGATGAGGATGGGATGGGATGGGATGAGGGTTTTCACTCTGGGGATGGTGGTGGGGTGAGGATGGGATGGGATGAGGGTTTTCACTCTGGGGATGGTGGTGGGATGAGGATGGGATGGGATGGGATGGGATGGGA
>JAXCLP010000010.1:1282321-1302978 GCA_035584035.1 Lepidocolaptes lacrymiger
CAGGGGATTGGGGTGCAGCAGAGTCTCTTGGGATGCAGGGGATCAGAGTGCAGGGATGCAGCCCTGTTGGGATGCAGGGTTTGGATGCAGGGGTGCAAGGGATTGGGGTGCAGGGGATTGGGGTGCAGGGGTGCAGGGGATTGGGGTGCAGGGGTGCAGGGGATTGGGGTGCAGGGATGTAGCAGAGTCTCTTGGTGTGCAGGGGGTCAGAGTGCAGGGATGTAGCCCTGTTGGGGTGCAGGGGATTGGGGTGCAGGGGTGTAGCCGTGTTGGGATGCAGGGGATTGGGGATTGGGGTGCAGGGGATTGGTGTGCAGGGTATTGGGGTGCAGGGGTGTAACAGTGCCATTTCCCAGCGCCGGGGTGCCAGAGCATTGTGCTGGGAGGAAGGAGCTGCCTTTGTGTGGTGGGCAGCGGGGGGCCTTTGTCCCCACGGGGCTGCCGAGATCAAGGGTGGGCAGTGGGATCAGCAGCCGCCACGCGTCGCCCGCTCCCCCTTAGAAGTTGTTGTTGCTATGGGGTCTATTGTTGGCAGCTTCCCCCCGGTGCTTTACATCCTGCACCTTGCTTTTCACAGGGTGAACAATAATGGGAACTCTTTTTTGCTCCTACAGTTGCCTTTTCACATTTTTTCCTCCTTTTGCAACCTATTATGAGGGATGACTCTGAAGAACTGCACAATTCTTGAAGACATGTTCCCCCACCAGCTCACACCACACTGCTCACCAGGCTATTCTGCCCAAAAAGCCCAGGAAAATCTGCATATCTGGGGGCTGCATTAATTACCCACCTCTGCAAAGACTGCTCTGTGGCTAATGAAGCTGTCAGGGCAGGCACGGTGCCCATGCCACCCTGCCATGGGCACTGGCCCTTGGCCAGCACAGCTCCTGCCATTCCCACCCCAAGGCAGTGATCCCACGGCAGCACAGGAGTAGGATCCACCCTGGTCCCTCTGGCATCACCATGGCATATCCATCTTCCAGCTCTTCAGCCCCCTTTGGCTTTGTCTGCTCATTCCTTGAGGTTGAACCTGCTCTGGGAGGACCCAAAGAGCATTGATCCTCGCAGGGTGTGACCTCAGAGCCCGGCAGATCCTCTGGGTGCCTCTGCAGGGCTCTGGGAGGACTCTGCCTATGGAATACATTTAATTTTGTGCCAGGGGGCAGGAGCAGGATCCGTGATGTGGGTGTTGGTGTGGGCAGAGGGTGGGTCTGGGGACTGATTTCCTGTGCCAGCACGGTTCCATCCCCTTTCAACAGTAAGGAAACATCCTGAGGAGTTGGCCCTGCTCCTGGGAAAGCTCCCCCTGGCAGTGCCCAGCCCCAGCAGTGGGATGCTGCTCCCTCATCCTCCAGGGTCTGGCTTTCATGGAACTCACTGGAAGGGATAAATAACCCCACGTTCAGAGCAATTTTCCATGATGGGAGGTGATCGGATACAGAGTAGCCTCCCTCAGCTAACAACCAAGTTGTACAATTCCTTAAATGGAAACTGATATTCGCGTTGAAATAAATTATTTTATTGGTTTGAAAATTCCTAACGACGAGGAGCAGGATCGCACGCCAGACCGTCTGGTTCTTAATGACAAATGTTTTAATTAAAATAATTCTAATTAAATGGATGTCAAAAAAATGTTTCAGTTCAAAACCCACTTCACAACTTCACATCACATCCTATCAGGCAGTGGAGCTCATGACAGAACAGAAAATAAACTGAGACCTTTAGGCAAATATTCCTCAAAGAGACAGCGGTAATTCCCAAAGCGCCTGCTCTGTGGATGGTGGGGTGGCAGGGCCAGCTGCCACCTGCCCCCCAGGGAAAGCCACTCTTAGGGCTTTAATGACACCAAGATAATGGGTATTTTTAGGGCTGCAACCCTCCTGGCTCTCCCTAAACATCACTGAGCATCCAAACCCCATATGGGCTGCAGGAGCTGGGAATCTTCTCTCTCAGCACTCTGGGGACCAGAGGGCAAGGCTTGCTCTCCTCCAGGCCAAGGTGGTTTGAAGGATGGCATTTGGATGCTTGAGGACATGGAGATGTTGCTGCCTGCCCTGGCTGCTGCTTCTGGGAAGGGAAAGACATGTCAGCAGAATGCTGCACGGATGGAGCATGGATGCATTTCTAAAGGCACCTTTTTCCTTTGGAATGCTGGTGCTGGGATCAGAGAGTCATCCAAAGGTTTGGGTTGGAAGGCACCTGAAAGCTCATCTTGTTCCACTCCCCTGCCGCAAGCCACACCTTCCACTAGATCACATTTCTTCAAGCCCCATCCAATCTGGCCTTGGGTGTTCCAGGGATGGGGCAGCCACAGCTCCTCTGGGCAATGGGTGACCAGGACAGACATGGAGGGAAGGGCAGCCCAGTGTCCCCACAGCACCCAGGTGCTCCCTGCAGTCAGAAATGTCACAGGAGGGACCAGTGGGACTGAGAGACATCAACATCAGCATCCCTGGGACAGCCCTGAACTCCACCGTATGACCCAAAAGTCACCTAATAGGACTTGAGGCCAATTATCAGTTTGTCCATCTGACCCTTTTAATTTGACATCCCAGGAGTGTTTTCAGAGGGGTCCCCCCAGCCCCTCGCAGGTGACCCTGGCAGGGGTCATCCCACGTGCTCCCCCATCCCCTATCCCACATCCCACCCTGCACAAGGCAAGGCTGCTCCCCCAGCAGGGCCAAACACTGTAATTGGATCTTAATTACACGGCTCTCCGAGAGGTTATTTTTATTTCTTTGTTTGTTAATGCAATTATTTAGCTGCCCTATTTTAGCCTTGACCTTGCAGGAAGAGGGTATTTTCCAGTCAGCATAATGCTTTATCTTTGAAAGCTCCAATCAATAAGGATAATTAATGATGCCTGCTGCAATGATAGCCTCAGCAATCATTATCCCACATTAATCCCTGCAGTCAGCCTGGGGTCAAGGCCATCTAAATCATTCACCTGGGGGTGGAGAAATTCAAATAATTTACCCATTTAAATCCGAGGAAACAAATCCCGCTGTATTTTTCCGAGCAGTACGTTTGGAGCCTGTTGTGGCCGTGGTGTGGCAGGAGCTGTGGGTCCTCCTTGCAGGCCTCCAGGTCCCCTCCTGGGGATGTGGCCCAGGGACATGCCACACGTGCCACTGGTTTGCCCCGGGCCCTGGTTTCTCTGGCAGGAGGAATTCAGTGTGGGGATGGTCCCAGTTGCCACCGCAGCAAACACCAGTCCCAGACTGGGGACACCTGGTGTGGTGGCACAGGAGGGGAGTTGTCATCCCCTCCCAGGGGCAAAATGTGTCTCCCACCAGCCTTTGGTGCCAGTTCATGCTGGGGATGACCCTGTACCCAAGGGGAGCCCCTGCCTAGGAACACTTCTGCACCCAAGGCCACCCAAAGAGGGGACCAGGCATCTCCAGGAGGAGCAGAGGTCTCTCCCCAGCTCCCCAAACCCCTGAGGTCCCCAGGACAGCCACCTGCACAGCTCCTGTCCCCCCAGCTGCTGCTGCTGTGGGTGTCCCTGGCCCCACCAGCCATCCCTGCATCCCATTCCCAATAAGGACAGAGCAGGATGCAGGGAACTGGTGACCATGGATGAGCACAGACTGCAAACCCACTGATACTGCCCATTTATGATGTCTTAGGGCCAGGAGTGCATGGGGACAGTACTGGGAAGCCTAAGGAGAGCACTGGGATTGTTCCCCATCACAGTCCTCAGGGTTGGCTCAGCTCTGGCAGCCTCCAGTGGCTGCTGGGCTGGGCTTTCTTCAACATTCCCTGTCAAAGGGATGCAGCTTTTGGACATCTCCATGCCAGGAGTGAAGATATCCCTCCCTCTGCTCCATGTAAAGATGAGTTTTGGGATGCAGCCACCACTGGGGTCACATCCTGATATCTCCCAACATTCTCAGCTGGGGCTTTGCACCCCTCTCACCCCAAGGAGAGGAGGAGGACAAGGGTCCCACCCAGCCCTGGCTGCTGGTCCCAGCCAAAACAGCCCCCCACTGCCCACTGGGTGGAGAGAGACACCAAGGACTTGGTCAGGACATGGAGAGACCCACCAAGGACTTGGACAGGATATGGAAAAACCCACAAAGCCAAGAGCTGGTATTATTAGAGAAAGGTTGCAGAGCAATGTCCTTGGCCAAAAATCATCTTTGTTGATGATCAATAAAGTTCTGCTGATCTAAACCTGCTCCTGGTGGCTCTTGCAGGGCTGGGTTTGTACATTTGGATGTGCTGGTTGCTGTAATGCCCACCATGACTCCCACCATGATTCCCACCATGATTCCCACCACAATCCTTATCACAACGCCCACCACGATGCCCACCAGGATGTCCCCCACACTACAGGCACCACCAGCAGCGTGGGGAAGGGGCTCAGGGCTCTCTCTGCCTCCCCCTGGGGTCTCAGCCCAATCTGGGGCCACTTTGAGGGACACCCACAAAGGTGTAAGAGCTCTGAGTCCCTCCATCAAAACGAAGGGGAAATTTGCCTTAGTTTTGATTTATCTCTCTATTATGAACAAGTTGGTGTTTTCACCAAAGTCATTCTCCCTGCCTGCACTGAATTAATTACAGCATATAATTTATATGTGGACATACACAATAAATTATGGCCTAACTCTATAATTCTGCAGATATAATTAATTACATTAAACATCTACATTTTTAAGCCCACAATTAGATCACCCTGAGAGACAATCCCGTTAGCATTTTTAATAAATACTTGTGTTTGAAGCTGTTTAACAGAGCACCTGATAACTGATATAGCAGTGTTAACATCTGTTCCATTATTTCCAGAGGACGTTAGTTTAACGTAATGCTCCTCACATAAAATATGCATTTGTTCTTGACTGTCAAGTGCCTCTATTATTTTATTAAAAAGTCAAAAAAGAATATAATCAGACTTCATAATTTATGTGTGACATTTTCATTACAGAAAACTTTATGCAAAATTGAATTCTAAAATTTAATTTCCTGTGATGTTTAAATTACTTACTATCTGGCTCCTCTCCAAACATTGTGATCACTCCAGGCCCCATATGAATTCCATTAAGGATATGTTTAGTTGCTGCCAAAACGTATGGGGTATTTTTCGATGTAATCCCAAGAATATGCTCCTTAAATTTATTTTGTGCCAGTTTAAATAGTTCCCCTCGTGCAGGAAAGAAACACAAGACATTTTGAACGACTGTCACGGCTGTTTTGTTGTTGTTTCCCTCGGGGTTTGGTGCTCCCTTAGCTGAGGAGGATTCCCAGCATCCCATGGAGGCTGGGATGGAGAGCAGGGCTTGGCTGGGAGACCTGGGCTCTCACCACTCATCCTGTGTGCACTGGAAATTAGCACATGCAAATGAAGTGTAATGAGTGTGTGGCACAAGGGGTATGGTTCGTGCTGCTTCAGTTCCCAAAGCCTGGGTCTCGTGTTGCCTCCCTTTCCCCTTATCTCCCCGGGAATGGCTTTAACATCCGTGTAAGGAAGAGAAATCAAAGCTCAGGGCCTGGAGGAGAGCAGGAATTTGGTAGTGCAAGAGGTTTAATGTAACTGAGGGGGTCAGACCAGAATCACAGAATATACTGAGCTGGAAGGGACCCCCAAGGATCAAGTCCAGCTCCTGGCAGCAGCGAGGGGTGTGGGTGACCCCAAGGAGGGGCAGGAGAGAGCTCCAGCCCCACAAGAAGACACAAGACATGTGGGATCACCCCCTTCCCTCCTCCTTTGGTCCCATGGCCACCAGGGATGCTCAGGCCACGCACCTCACCAAGGTCTCCCAGCCTCATCCCTGCCCTGCAGCCGTGTCTGTGGTCCTGGACAACACGAGGCTGGAGGACAAACGTTTGACAAGTGAACCAGGTGCTTCTGCCATCCCTGCAGCCCTCCCCGCTCTTCCTGGCAGCTCTTTCTAAAATCAATCTGCATTTTGCATGCCCTCATCCACCTGGAGCCAAGGCACTATCAGAGCTGGAGATCAATACATCCGTGCGGACCGTCGCTATCGGATTCGGTCATTTTCTGAGCACAACATGTCAGTAAAACTCAGCTTGCCTGGTTGATACAGCCTGAGCTCCTGGATCTTCAGAGAAATTCAGGGAAAACCTGAAGGCATGTTTTTGGAAAGAATTCCCCCGTGCTGCTGTGAGGTTCACAGTGTGCCGTGCACTGTGGTTGACGGGAAGAGCCCCCAAAATGAAGGTGCTCTGCCAGGTTTCTGCTTGCCTCCCTTTGTGTGGTGTCTGTGAGCAGCACTCCCATCCTGCTGCCTCGGTGTGCCCGTGGGAAGTGAGACCAGGAATGAGGAGATGGTGGGAAGAGGGGGCTGCTTGGGGACAGCTGGGTCTGCTCCTGTCACAGCTGCCCTTGCTGTGATCCTGACCAGGGAGCTGAGCATGGTGGGCACATCCCAGTATGTGCCAGGATGTCTCAGCTCATCCCAGGACATCCCAGCTCATCCCAGGATGTGCCAGGATATTCCAGCTCATCCCAGTATGTGCCAGGATATTCCAGCTCATCCCAGTATGTGCCAGGATGTCCCAGCTGATTCCAGTACATCCCAGCTCATCCCAGCATGTGGCAGGAAATTCCTGCTCATCCCTGTACATCCCAGCTCATCCCAGGATGTGCCAGGATATTCCTACTCATCCCAGTACATCCCAGCTCATCCCAGGATGTGCCAGGACATTCCAGCTCATCCCAGTATGTGCCAGGATCTCTCAGCTGGTCCCAGTACATCCCAGCTCATCCCAGTATGTGCCAGGATCTCTCAGCTGGTCCCAGTACATCCTAGCTCATCCCAGCACGTGCCAGTACATCCCAACTCATCCCAGTATGTGCCAGGATGTCCCAGCTCATCCCAGTACACTCTCGTTCATTCCAGCACATCCCAGCTCATCCTAGAACACACGAGTTCATCCCAAGAATGTCCCAGCTGATCTCAGCAAATGCCAACATGTCCAAGCACATCCCAGCTGCCCCTTGCCCATCCCATCATGTGCCAGCTGATCCTGGTACATCCTAGAAAAGCTCCCAGCTCGTCCCAGTTCATTGTCTCTTCAGGGACATCCAGGACAGGGCTGAGCTGTCACTTCCCACGCAGGTGTTACGGAGAAGGAGAGCAAATCCAGAGCAAACCCAAGTGCTTGGATATAGTGGGATGTTGGACATGCTGGGAGGTGAAATCCCTGTCCCCAGGCCATGGTCCCTGCTCCCTGGCCATGTGCAGACCCCCGTGCCAGGGCTCCCACTGACCCTGATCCCATTGCCAGAGTGGGGGGAGCAGGGGGAGGTGATGCCAGGGGCAGAGATGTCACTGCTGGGATGGGCCCATTCCCAGTTCACGCTGTCCAGCTCTCCTTCTGCACTGGGAGGACAAACTGGTGGGTGGGAAACCTCCCAAATGCCGTTGGGTTTTCCGGCAACCGGATCCAGCCCCGGCCAGTTGGGAGCACAGAGCTAATAAAAGATGCAGCGGGGCCGGGGCCGAAGGAAGCCTGGGCAGGAATGGGATGACAGAGCAATATCACAGGAGGTAGGATCCTGCTGAGTCTGGAAGTGCCTGATTTATTTATATTCAGCTAAACTGAAATATTCAGAAGCAGAAGATCTCCAAGCCCTACCCTTTCGTTGCCTTGTTGTGTGTGGTGGTCACCAGGTAGTGGTTCTTACCCTGAGCCTCTTCCAGGGCCCGGCCCCTATTAATTCAAACAGCACAAACCCAGTGTGAATTTTCTCTCTGATACACTGCACTTCACAAATTGGATGATGACAAAACCAGAGAATTTATTACCAGTATCTTAATTTATTTATTATTGAACACTTTATTAACCTGTACACTTCACTGCCCGCTCATCTTTAACAGGTTATAGTAAAAGGATTCATTTATTCCTGTGTGTCAGATGGTACCTTCGTCAATCACAGATGTTAATTACAGTACTCAGAGTCTTTGCTTGGGGGTGAAACACCAGGGGAAGGAAAAGCACATTCTCCTTCTGGAGAGCTGCTTCTCTCCAAACCCGTTTCCCAGTTCCAGGAGCAATGGCAGGTCAGACCTCCTCACCTGGATGGATTGTGCATTTATATGAAGGCCAGATTACTGCATTTGGAGCCAATTTCCAATCCTTAATGGATCAGAACTGTTTAGCAGGGCTGTAATAAACATGGAGAAGTGAGCATAGAAGGTTCTCACCATTCCCTTATGCTGTTCATAGAATAGAATCATAAAATACCCTGAGTTGGGAGGGATCCCCAAGGCCCATCCAGTCCAACCCTCAGCCCTGCCCAGTCCCATCCTCAAGAGTCACTCCCTGAGCCCCAGAGCATCATCCAAACCCTCCTGGAGCTCTGGCAGCCTTGGGGCTGTGCCCACTGCCCTGGGGGGCCTGGGCAGTGCCCACCACCCTCTGGGGGAAGGACCTTTCCCTGAGATCCAACCCAAACCTGCCCTGCCACCACTCCATTCGTTCTCTTGGGTCTTGTCCCTGGTCTCAGAGAGCAGAGATTGGTGCCTGGTGTCGGGTGAGGTGCTGTTGGTGGGTGATGGAGAGCTTGAGAAGATGTTCCCTTGCAGGGGAAGGTTTCCATTGCTTTGAGCTGCCCTTTGCCACCTTGGCAGCCAGCGCTGGTCCCTGGCAGAGGTGAGTTTTGGGGAGGATCAGGCAGCACCAGGGCAGGGTGGGTATTTACAGCAAAAAGCTTGAGGGAAGAACCGGACATCTCACAGTGCAGGCGGTAAAAATAGTATCGTGGGGACGGGGGAGGGAGGGGACTGTAATAAGAAACACACTGGGATGGAAATAACTTAATTCTGTCACAAACACCAGCCTAATGCACGCCCTTAAACTCGGAGCCATCCATATAGGTTTCCCTGCAGCATCCGCCCGTATCGGGAGGATCTGCTCCAGCCAGACACCGTGGTGCCTCGCACCCCGCGCTCGCACCAGCAGCATCTTTTAATGAGCCATTTCCCTATTTATCTACTGTCGCTGCTTCCCCAGCAGCAGCCCCGGCCCCGTCCTGGCCGGTAAAACCCATTATCTCGATGAGGCTGCCGATTGGCGGCTCCCTAATTGCCGCAGCACACACTCGTGCTCCCGCTGATAGATTACCCCGGGCTAACAGCCCCCATTCCCCAGCCAAGCCCCGGCTATTGGCTTCTGCTTTCAGGAATAAATCCTGACCTATCAATATATAATAGGGCTTCATAATCAACAGCTCGAGACGGCTCCGCAGAGCCGGGCAAGGTTTTAGCCGCTATAATTAGCAGCGGTCAGAGCCCGTCTGTGAGTGAGACGGTCCGGGCTGCGCAGGGACGAGAGCAGGTTGGAGGCCACGTTCAAACGGGGTTTAATCGCCTGCTCTCTGACTGTCTCGATAATGTGCAGGGGCGTAAAACAGTCCAGCTGGCCTGGGAACGTGTGGGAAACACAAACGCTGCGCCGGGAGGCTCTGGAGGGAGCTCTGCCCTCGCCGCTGCCGAGGTGCCTTATTCCTGATAGCGAGGGAGCCGTCGGGGGAGAAACCCTGGGAGAGGAGCGAGGCCACGCTGGATGGGGCTTGGAGCATCCTGGTCTGGTGGAAGGTGTCCCTGTCTATGGAGCTTTAAGGTCCCTTCCAACCCAAACCACTCGATGATTGTGTGATGTTGTGATTCTGTGCTCAGCTTGGGGGCTTTGATAGGAGGAGCTCTGCATCCACTTTAGGAGGGGTTCTGTATCCAGTTCAGGAGGGGCTTTGCATCCACTTTAGGAGGGCTCTGCATCTGCTTTAAGAGGGGCTTTGCATCCACTTCAGGAGCCAAGGGCAGAGGATGCTGTTGGAAAACATCTCCAGCCAAACACATTTGGGTGAAGCATCAGCGCTCAGCCCGTCCAGCCGCGGAAGGGGAGGAAGGGAAGGTGCCCCCAAACAAGGCATTAAACCCATAAAGTTAATGAGGAACCCGTGTAGTTTTTTACAGTGTAACCCTTTACAAGCCCCTCCTCGGGAGCCAGGCTTTCAGGGTAACACAGTGAACGCCATAAAATGCATGTTTAATGTAGCTGGGGGCCAAGAAAAACGCTGTATAATTGTAGTAAGCAGCCTGCTAAGTAAAATGATAGCTTTTAAAGGATGAAATATAGCGGAGGTTTTCAGGGCTGCACAGGCTCCAGCTTCACGTTGCCTCAAGAGCAGTCGCTTGATTTCACTTACAGATCTGTCCCTGAGAAGATTTGGGACAAACATCCCTGAGCTTGGAAATCAGATGCTGTGTAGGTGTGCTCGCTGGGAACAAATGAGCTGGTACCCTCAGTCCTCCCCTCGCTCCTCAGCCACGCCTGTTTGTGCCACATTGGGTTGATTCTCATCCATTTGATGCGAACAGGAGCTGCCCTGCTGTCTCCTGGCAGGGCTGGTGGTCCCTGCAGCAGTGGGGGATGCTCCCCAGGATAACCACCCTGGCTGCACCCACCCCCCAGTTTAGCCCAGTTTAACCCACCGAGACCACAGCCCCACTGCTGCCCAGCCCTGTGGGATGTGGTTTGGGCTGGGTTTCTGAGCAAAAGGGGCACAGGGAGAGGGGCTCACTTCGCCTTGGGTTGGGCTGGTTGGTGGAGTTAAAGTCTTTGCTGGCTCCGAACACTCCGGGCTGACAGTTGTAAAGTCAAATAAAAGGTTGCCTATGGCTTACCTGTGGTTTATAATACACAGATTAATATATATTGTGTATAATGCATGTCCTCGTGAGGAGGGATGGGAGGGCACTGATAAAGACTTGCCATTTGTGTCATGCAAATCCCCCCCTGCCCCAGTTGTCCCCTGGTTTCCCTCACCTCCCTGTTGCCACATCATGATGCCCATCCTGGGCCATCCCCCAGGGGCTGCAACATCTGCTGGAAAACTTCACCTTTCATGGGATATTCCACATCAAAAGGTGATGGAGGTGCTACTGGCAAGCTGTGGCTCAGTGAAACAAGATGCTGAGCCTGTCTGGTGGCAAGCAGAAGACACCACTGCAGACAGCTCTGCAAAACCAAAGCCCAGTATTAGAGCCACAATATTGTCATTTTGGCAGAAAAAGTGAGCTCCAAGCACAAAACACCCCCCTTTGGGCTCCTAATTCTGGGGTCTGTTCAAGCTGGGAATAAAGACATGCACCTCTGCTTTGTGGATCTGCACATAATGGGAAATTTCATCAGCAGCAATATTTTAGAAGACAGGAATCGTGAGATATATCACATGTAAATGGACATATCATCTGAGCAAGGCACCATTCATCAATATCACTTTGAAATGCAGTGGATGATCTGATGGGATTATGTAGATCTCAACTATCTATGGGTGAATGAAATTGGGTAACCTTAGCAACCCCAGGTGCGTTTGTGCAGCTATGAATCAACCGTCAGCCCGATGAGCTCGGCACAAAATAAAGGAATAATTCTTTGAAATATTCATAACAGTCTGCAGTGTATTAGTTTATAAGGCTCAGCCCATTATGCATTTAGGAAGCCAGCTTTGAAAAAACCCACATTAGCATTTACATACCCCATGCCGGCAGAAATGCTTATAAATAAAGCCGAGATGAAACACAACCAGCAACTGCAACAACTCCAGGTTCCTCTTCTTGATGGCGGAAAGGGCATCTCCCACCAAGCAAATGCACAGAGGAGGGTTATTCACAGAGACTTGGAACTGCACCTTCCATCATCCCACTGGATGGAAACAAAAGTTACACCCTGTAGTTTCACTCGTGTTAAAATAAATTCATCAAACTGCTTTAATGCCAGAAGAAGAGGCAGGAAAATCTGAAAGGTCTCCTTTAAAAGTTGATGGAGTCTGGTATGGTTTGGGGTATTTTTTATTCAGTTCTACATAAGTATTTGGGATGACCATAAGATACTTTAAATATATACTGCATTGTAGTTGAAAAATAAGTAATTGCACGTGTATTTGCAGAGATTTCCATGTGCCTTTGCTGAGATTTCCATTTGCCTCTGCCCATGGGTTCATATTTAGATACAGAAAGGGCTGGTGAACGCTCCATCTTTGGTCTCCTCCACAGTGAAGCACTCAAGTTTTCAAAGTTTCCCTTTTCCCGCACGGAAACCCATCCCTTGGTCCTCTCACTGGCTGGATACTATAGTTCTCAGTCTGCAAATTAATTTGTAATTAATTAATTAACCTGCAGCAGTTGAAATCACCCACTCCAAGCCAATCAACCTCCAAGGAACCTGGTCTAGTGGAAGATGTCCCTGTCCATGGCAGGGGGTTGGAAGGAGATGATCTTGAGGAGCTTGAAGGTCCCTCCCAACCCAAATTGCCCTGGGATTCTCTGACAAGGACAGGGAAAAGGCAGGGCCTGGCTGGGGTTTTGGGGTCCCTGCAGAGCTGCTCGCCCAGGCAGGATGTCCAGACACCTCCAGGCTGCCTTCTCCACCTCAGTGCTGCCTGCAGATGTGCTGAGGTGCATTTGTGGTAGAATCCCAGAATCCTGGAATGGGTTGGGTTGGAAGGGACCTTAAAAACCATCCAGTTCCAGCCCTGAAGCTGGAACTCTACAGTTCCACCTCTGCAGCTGGAACAAGGTAGCCAAAGTTTTCCTTAAAGCCAGAACA
Organism: Lepidocolaptes lacrymiger; assembly: GCA_035584035.1. Lineage (NCBI taxonomy): Eukaryota > Metazoa > Chordata > Aves > Passeriformes > Dendrocolaptidae > Lepidocolaptes > Lepidocolaptes lacrymiger. Next base: position 1,294,898 of record JAXCLP010000010.1, read on the forward strand.
CCAGCAGTTACCTCCATCATTGAGCATCTTGGTTTTCCTTGAAACTAATTCCTGCTACTTGTGGCCAATGAAAAAAACTCCATATTCTTCAGTTCCCTCTTGCTTTTCGGGTCCTGAACACCCAAGAAGTGGGATTACAGCTCCCCAGTCCTGCTCAGCATCCCGTGCCATGGGCTGGGCTCTGGTTTCCGAGCTAGGAACACCCATGGATTTATTTCCTGATGCTCTGACCCACCCCGGTGCCCAGGCTGGCAAGCTCCACGCTCTCATTTCTATTTTCCCAAGCAGCTATTAAAGAATTAGTGTTTCCATAAGTGCTCCTCGTTCTCATTAAACATTTTGGGGTCGTGCTGCAGAGCTTGGCAGTTGCAGCACCCTGAGAATTGCAGCGGCACATCTGAAACAGCAGGCCTTGTTTATTCAAAAGCGCCCTCTCCGAAGGCTCTCCCGGCCGAGCTGGATTAATTGTTCAGGACCTAGAGCACATGCTTCAGTGAAAATAAATTACTTTATTTCTATTACACCACCGGTGGCTGTGTAACTTAATTTCATTAGCCCGAACCTGTTGAGAGCGTTCAGATTTCCATAGCAGGACGCACTCGAAATGAAAAGACGCTTTCGCTTCTCAATTAACAGAATCGTTCCCTTTCAACCGAAATGAATGTTATTGAAACCAATTAGCATAGACTGGAAAATCTCTCATTAATGAGGGGAGTGTGGGTGAGTAAACAGCAATGAAAAGATGAAATTAGAGAAGAGGCTCTTCTTGTTGGCCTGAATAATTACATGCTTAGTTGCCTAATTGTCTGGTGAAAAGCCTCGCCGTGCTCGTAACAGATTGCCATGTTCATTAGGCTGCAAAAGGCCACCTGCTGCTGAGGCTCATTTTCCTGCACTCCTTATCCACGTGTGGCTCCCCGGGGACCGCTATTTGGACACAACACTGGCTGTGAAAAGCAAATGAGCTTGCCAATATGCTGCAATATTGTGTCCTTTATGCCAAGATACAGAAGCTTAATATGTCAAATATAATGAATAAAACCAACAGCGATAAGGAAGTTGATGGGCAAAGTGACCTTGCGACACGTCCCGGGGCAGGAGTGCGGGGTCTGGGTGCGGGACCCTCCGTACAGATGTTCCCTTCTGGCCTGGACTGCTCCGAATTACGGAGCACAAAAGATAAATTACAACGGCCCCGGCCTGAGCGGCTCCTCAGACAATGGCCCGAGGAAAGCACACAATGGCAACTGTTAAAATTGGAAACAAATGGGAAATACCCAACGCTAAGGAGGGCTCGGGAAGCCCGGCATTGTTCCTGTTTGCTCTGCTGTGGCAATAAACATCAAAGGCAGGAGGCCTCCAAGCCAGCCCTTCCTCACATCGCTCCGTGGCTTAGAATTGCTGGGGTTAGGGGTCTTTGAAGCCAGGCTTTGTTGCAGGAAGGAGTCACCCTGGGCATGGAGATGACGGGTTCTCACCCCTCCGTGAGCCCCTACACGTGCCGTGGGTTCCCACCTGCACTGGGTGGGCTGGAGGGATGGAGGATGCTGGAGATGTGGCCGTGGGATGGGACATGAGCAAGTCCAGGGAAAGGAATGGAGATGGGGAAGGGGCTGGAGCAGCAGGAGAGGGTGAGGGAGCTGGGGGGGCTCAGCCTGGAGAAAAGGAGGCTCAGGGGGGACCTTCTGGCTCTGCAAGTCCCTGATGGATCCGGGGAGGGATTGGACTCTGCTCCCAGGGAACAGGGACAGGAGGAGAAGGGGTTCAAGATGTGCCAGAGAAGGTTTAGGTCAGACACCAGGGAAAATTCCTTCCTGGAAAGGGCTGCCCAGCCCTGGCACAGCTGCCCAGGGCAGTGGTGGATCCCTGTCCCTGGAGGGATTTAACAGCCCTGGGGATGTGGCACTTGGGGACATGGGTTAGTGGTGGCCTTGGCAGAGCTGGGGAATGGTTGGACTCAGTCTTAGAGGGCTTTTCCAACCTAAGTAATTCCATGAGTCTATGATTCCATGTTATGCACTGAGCAGGAGGCAGTGCCAGGGTCCTACAGGTTGGTGCATGGTCACCAGCAAAGAAATCAGGGATATATGGGATATATTGATATACCATCTCAGAGTATTAAACTACAGAACAACAATTATTACCCACAGAGAACTCCCCTAATGAGTAATAATTGCACGGGGAGGGGAGTCCCAGCTCTGTCCTACAGCAGAGGAGGAGCTGTGGCCCCTCTGGCACCCCCAGCCCCATATGGGGTGAGAACAGCCCTCGTGCCACCCCTGCTGTGATGCCACCTCTCAGAACCTCTGCCTGCACTGCTCCAACATCCCACGCTGGCAGCTGGAGCCTCACGGTGGCACAGCCCATCCCTGCCAGCAGAGCAGCCCCCCTGTGCTCCCACTGCCCACCCGTGCTGGCACCAAAGGGCTGGGTGGCAGCAGAGGGGGCACAAACCCTTCTGTTTGGCAGGGCTTTGAGGGGACACGAACACTTCTGTTCGGCAGGGCTTTGATTGCTTTTCTTGGAGAGGAGAGCGTCGAACCAGCCCCCTCGTGAATTTGAAGAAGGGGAAGATGTGATTAAGGAATGGTTTTGTCATTTTGAACATGGTAATGGGGCTGGCACGGAGCGGGAACAGCCGCGCTGGGCGCTCCCGGTGCCAGGCGGCACAGCTGGCGTTCCGGCACAGCACCAGGGATGGGGGTCCCAGGGGGGCATCCCAGGCATCCTTTTGGGCACTCCTGCTTCGTGGTTCCTCCCCCAGAGGGTGGTGGGTGCTCAACAGGCTCCCCAGGGCAGTGGGCACAGCCCCAGGGCTGCCAGAGCTCCAGGAGTGTTTGGATGATGCTCAGGGGTTGGATTCGGTGGTCCTTGGGGGTCCCTTCCAGCTCAGCATATTCTGATTTTATGGTTATGCACCTCTCTGCACCCCAATCCCTCCCCAGGGCCCATCCCACCCCCAGTGTGATTTTAGTGGTGGTTGGACCAAGCTGCCCCTCCCTGTCCACGGCCCTGACATGTGTTATTTAACTTGATAAATTGCAGCCCGTGGATTTCACCTAAATTATACATGAAGTTGCCATTAGCCTGCTAATATTTCCAAGCATAAAATCAGAGCCCGAGACAGGGAGCAAGGATCTGTTTAGTGGAAGGAAACAAACGGGTCTTTCCCACCAAGACGTGCCCAATCCAGTGATTTCTCTGGAAGTTGGATGCACAAACTGCTTGGAAAACTCCAGTTTCCCACGGGCAGTTCTGTGTTTCAGAGCCCACAGCCCCGTTCATAACCTTGACTTGGGAAACTCCTGTGAGCAAATGAGCCACGTGCAAAGCCAGTTCAGTGCAGACCTTTCTGTGATTCCATGAACCCTCCTGTCAGCCCTGTGTGTTCCCACTGCTGGCTCCCCGTGCTGAAGGTGTTTGACCAAGCACAAGTGTCCTTTGTCTCCAGTGAGGACACTTCACTGATGAAATGGGATGGAAGTTTTTGACCCATGTGGAGCTGCCCTTAGAAATCCCTGGGGATGAGCACGGCCCTTTTCTGGCAGAACTGCCCTTTTGGATGGTGTGGGGTTGCTTTTCATCATCTCAGTCCATGGAGTTGAGGGTGTGCCAGTCTTCCTTCCCCTCAAAGAGTCCCACCACCAGAAATATGGATTCCTGCACTGATGGTCATTCCCAGGGCATTGTTATATCAGTGCTGGGGGCAAATTAATGAGCACATAAAAACAATCCAGAGAATTAATGAACACGTAAAAAGATGCAGCTCTGAACCAGGTCATGAATTGCTGTTTGACTCTCAATGAGCAAAACTCTTCTTGAAGCCATGAAAATCATGGATTTACATCTGTTCTCCCTGACCTGTTGGTGGCTGAAAAGTGACACCACTGAGGCAATGCTTTTCCTGGGGTGTCCTGATGAGACAGGGACTTTGGGGCCACTCCTGGGGTGTCTTGGTGAGGCAAAGTCACCCTCCACCTATGGACAAGCACTCCCAAAATCCTCCTCCATCCCACAGAGCTGGAAGTCAACGTGGGTCAGCAAAGCTGGGTGGCCTCACATTGTTGTCACCCCACCAGTTCCCACCACAGAAAGCCATTTCCAGCTGTACCTGAGGCCATGTGCCCACCTGAGCCACAGGTGTGCACGACATTCCCAACAAAATGATACTTTCCTCTTATTCTGAATTATTGTTATGGCTTTCTCAGGTTCTATTCCACCAAAGACCCGACACGACTACATTACTTAGGCTACTTGCCAACTGGCTAAATATAATTGACTAAATTAATTACTAAGATCAGTTTTACAGCAGATTAGGATAATTTATTGGGCAGTTTGTTGTTTTCCTAATAGTCTCACCTGATTGATGGAGAGGGTTGGCCATAAATGTTTCTTATGGCTGAGGAGCAGCAAACACAACCTTAATCAGGTGTTTTGCTCTGTGTGAGTAAACCCTGTGTCATTTGGGTAGCATGAAAGTGGAATTCTTTGGAATGCCTGGGAACATTTCAAGTGATTAAAGGGGAAAAAGCCCAGAGAGACACATCTTTTTTAAGCATTTGGCTCAGGAGGCAGCTCCACCTCCCCTCTGCTGAGCTTTGGGGTGATGGGGATGCAGGAAAGAGCTGGACCTCAGGGTTCACCCAGGGAGCTTTTCATTGCTACTCTATTGCCCCAGAGTGGATAAACTGGCACCTTTGGACAGTCAAAATTTATTGTTAGGGACAAATCAACAGCAAAACTTAAGAAACAGTGACCCAAACTTAAGGAAGAAGCTCAAAGAAAGAGAAACCCCTTTCTAGGTGTGCAGGGAGAGGTTCTGAGTTTCCATCTCTCACAAAGGTCCCACCTGCAGTGGGGGGGAGGCAAAGGATGCTAATTTCATTGCACCGACTCCTTTTAATGCAAAGAGTGAATGGTTTTCAGGCTGCTGATGATTAATGTGGTTATTGATTAGCTGATCAATAAGGCCATGCTGTCTAATTATTGATAATCCTTCCCCAAATGAAAGATCGAGTGTAAGAAGTGCTACTTACAGAGCTCCAAATATAAAGTGATTCAGTGTGAAGCCTGGTAATTGAAAGTCAAACTAATCCCATAAATTAAATCACAGCAATCCATAACATTTACCTGATGAATCCTTTGGAAAGCTTTATTTAACTCTCAGTGCTCATTGAGGAGGCTCTGGATGCACCCAGAAAGGTGTCCCAGTTGGGGATGAAAATCTGAGTTTGGTGGTGGCTTTTATGAATATAAAATTAGAATTTAATAGGATTGTGTATAATAACACTGCAGTTTAGATCATCTAAACCCACAGGGGATTTGCTACACCTGAATATGTTTGGAAATGTAAAGAAACTGGTCCCAGTCACACATATATCACCTGTACATCACATTGTTTTCCAAGCTCTTCCTTTCCCTGCAAACCTTTTATATCCTAAATAAATGAGGAAAAGCAGCCTCACTGCTTTTCCCAGGGACTCCTGCCAGCCCCTGCAAGACTTTTTAGGTACTTGGAGGAAACTGAAATGAAACCTGGAAGACGTGATCACATATTCTGGTGAGTAAACTCATGAGACCAATTAAAAATCTCAACTTTCAGGTACCTCTTTCATCCCAACGACGTCTTCTGTGGCTGTGATATTCGGTGATCTAATGAGAGCAGTTTTCAGTAACAAGAACAGGGATCTCCAGCTCTGACAGGGGCTGTGCCACCAGCACTTCATGAATTCTCATTTTGCTGCCTCTCCAACAAGCTGCAATTTGCTGTTTGTCCCTAATCTGATGTCATGGGTTTGCCCAAAATGTATTGAAGGAGCTGAAATAACAGGAGGCTCCAGTGGGGGATTTATGAATTCCCATTCGTGCCTCCCCGGCCCCACAAACCAACTCCTGCAGATTCCTGTCACACCTGAGATGTGTCACCGTGGGACGTGAGGAAATCCACGTGTCAGAGAAATCACAGTGGACACCAACAAGCCCTTCCCTCAGTGCCAGCTGGCACGTCCCCCTGTGCCCCCACGGGTAGTGCCCATGGCATTTTCACCTTTTCTCCTGTTCATTCCCAAGTTTCCACCACCCACCACCATGCCCGGCTCCTGTTGGGCAATGCCCATGGCACTCCCACCTTTTCTCCTGTTCATTCCCAAGTTTCCATTGCCCAGCTCCTGATGGGTAGTGCCCATGGCACTCTCACCTTTTCTCCTGTTCATTCCCAAGTTCCCACCACCCACCACCATGCCCAGCTCCTGATGGGCAGTGCCCATGGCATTTTCACCTTTTCTCCTGTTCATTCCCAAGTTTCCATCACCCAGCTCCCGTTGGGCAGTGTCCATGGCACTCTCAAGTTTTCTCCTCTTCATTCCCAAGTTTCCACCACCCACCATGGGGCTCACCCAGTTGGAATCTCAAGGCTGAACTAAAACCCTTCCAAGCTCTTTCCTCCTGCCCAGAACTGTTCTCTGGATGTTTCATGGATGATGGAAGAGCTAAATGGAGCTCCAAAAACTTTCCCCCCTTTCTCGGTAGCAGGAAGGAATCCCAAGCCTGGATATCCATATTTTACCCTCACTTTTTGTCACTGCTGGTGGGGAAAGATTCAGAACTTCTGCACGAATGGCCAGTGTCCCACCTAGAGAGGTGACAGGCACCTTCTGGGGGGCCAGGGATGCCCACCCTTCATGCTGAGGGACGGTGAATTTGGATGTATTAAAATGCTCTGCCAGGTCTGGGGCTGCCTCTCTGCCCAGTGATGTGAACAGAAGCTGTTCATTTGCTCTCTCTGATTTTTTTCTCCCCGTGGAAAGGAAGGAAAAGAAGACAAAATAAACAAAATGATCTTTTTTTTTAAGCAAGGAGTTTCTCTTTTAAAATCTACCAATAGAATGTGCATTGGAACAGCATTTAAAAAAGATATTAATTATGAATTTGTGTTAAATACAGTGTAATGGTACCCAAATGACAGCAGTGATTTGGTTCTAAAAATTGCCCCATATTTAATACCAGCATAAATCACGTGTAAAAGATTCCTCACACCGAGCGAAACTGCTTTACATACATAAACCTCATAATTTGTTTTTATTGAAAAGATTCCGACAGTCGAAGGTTATTTATGTTTTTAATTTGCCTGCACTACTAAATAACTCCCTCCTCAGGGAGCAGCCCCGGGGGGAAGCCTTTGATGGGCAGAGGGAGCTGCTGCTCCAGGGGCTTTGCCCCAGCTCCAGCCTCTGGTGCCCCCAGTGCCCACCGTGCCCAGGCAGGAGAGTGCCCAGGGATGCAGCAGCACCAGCTGAAGCTGCAAGGATTGAACCAAAAAGTGGCACCAAAGCCGCACTTTCAAACCTATTCCAAGCCCTCTGTCACTGTGTCCCTACACTGAAGCACCCCCAAAAATAGAGCCCCTAGGGGGCTGCACAAATTTAAAAAAAATTAAAATATAGGTGCTATTTAAAGGTCAGCTGTGAAGTTGTCCTGAAACACCATGATCTGTGCGTGGGGTGATGGGTGTGAGATCTGGGTTTGGGGCATCCTACCGGGTGCCAGTCCAGGAGGATGCTGCGTGCCCTTCCTCCTGGTCCCACCATGGGATGGGGGCACTGGGGACATCCTTCATGCTGTGCTGAGCCCTGGGCTACCTGCGGGAGGCACAAAGTCCCTGAGTCCCCAGGGTGGGGCCAGAGGTGTCCTGGAGCATCTCTGTCCCTGTGCCTTGTGCTCTGCGATGGCCCTGCCCGAGGGGGAGGTGGGACCAGATGACCCTCTGTGGGATTCCCAGAGGGCAGGGACCACGGGATGCGAAAGCCTTGGGGTTTGGGGTTTCTCCTTCACGCCTAAGAGTAAAATCCCTTGCACGGATGGTGGGAAACCCTGTCCCAGTCCCTGTTCCTGTCCCTGTCCCTGCCTCTGCCCCTCTCCCTGTCCCTGTGCCTGCCCCTGCCCCTGTCCCTGTCCCTGTCCCTATCCCTGTCCCTGCCCCTGTCCGTGTCCCTGCCCCTGTCCGTGTCCCTGTCCCTGTCCCTGTCCCTGTCCCTGTCCCTGTCCCTGTCCCTCTCCCTCTCCCTCTCCCTCTCCCTATCCCT
>JAXCLP010000010.1:1317868-1328050 GCA_035584035.1 Lepidocolaptes lacrymiger
TGGCAGCCTTGGGGCTGTGCCCACTGCCCTGGGGAGCCTGGGCAGTGCCCACCACCCTCTGGGGGAAGAACCTTTTGTGAGATCCCACCTAACCCTGCCCTGACCCAGCTCCAGCCACTCCCTGAGGTTCTGAAATTCCCATTCCCATGCAACAAGGTGTTTGCATCGCTGAGACAATGTCATAAAAATGAGAATAATAATGTAGAAGTGGTTCCAGCACTAAAGGATATAAATAAGGTGGAGGCTGTTCCAGGAGAACCGTGGGATTCCTTCATGGGATGCTCTCCCATGAGTGTGGGGTGTGGTGTGCCAGCCCTGCCCCACGTGCTGTGGGTGATGCCACATGTGCCCCCCACAGCTGAGTGGGACAGTGACTCTGGGCTGTCGTGGCCCAGAATTGTCACAGGACAACCTTGCTGTCCCCAGCCTGCTCCCTTCCCAAGAGCCAGGGCTCCCAACCTGCTTGGGGACAGCCCCTCTGGCTTTGGGAGCAGTGCTGGGAGCTCCACAGAACACACCATGGAGTCAGAGCATCACAGAATCCTTTAGGTTGGAAAAGACCTCCAAAACCATCAGGGTCAACCCTTCCCCAGCACTGCCAAGGCCACCACTGACCCCTGTCCCCAAGTGCCACATCCACAGGGCTGTTAAATCCCTCCAGGGATGGGCACTCCACCACTGCCCTGGGTAGGCTGTTCCAAATCTTCACAACCCTTTCCATGAAGAAATTATCCCCGATATCCAACCTGAACCTCCCCTGGCACAACCCGAGGCCGGTTCCTTTTGTCCTAAGTAAACATGTCCCTGATGTCACCGATGCTCCCACCCCACTGCTGCCTGCAGAGAGGGGTGACAATAAGAATGCTGCAGTGCCAGTGCACCCACCAACATCCCTGCCAGGAAATAACAGGGTATTTCAAAATATTAAGGCTCCAGAGTTGGGTTAGTTCAGAAATCAGAGATGCTGCATTATCAGCTCTGAAACTCCCCTGGCAGGAGCAGGAAAGGCACAGCCTTCCCTTGCAAAGGATGGGCTGGTTGTGTGTAAGGAAAACAGGGAAAATCAGCAAGTGGGCAACAAACTCCATGTCCTGATGTAACACAGAATGTGCTCCATCCCCTCAGCACTGGAATGTCTCTGGTCATATCAGCACAGGAGAAATCCAACACGTATTTTGGGCAAAAGAGGGCTGGGAAATAGGCAGAACTCCTCCCAAAGAAGCAATTTGTTCTACCCAAATAATCCCAGAAATTCAACAGCCAAGTAAGTGGGAAATGTTTTATGGAGATGTGGTTAGAGGAGAATATTCTATTATTGTCAGGAGTTTGAAACAACCAGGTGACCACATTTGTCATGCAATGCCACTGTCGTATTAGACACTGAAATCAGATTTTAACCCACTTTTAAATGTTCTCCCTTTGCCTCCACTCCGGGATTTGGAAGTGGTGTTTGTGTCTCCATTCCCTGGGTTCCCCCAGCTTCTTTTAACTCCAATAATTATAACAGCTCACTAATAGACCATCTCCCTGATAAACTTCCTCATTAAGGAGAATTCCAGACAAAAAATGATCCTGGTCCTTTCAAAGTTTATCCCCGTGGCACCGTCATGTAAGCATCCATATGGGACAGTAAAAATGGATCCTGTGGATCATTGGGGTACAGATGGAGCATCTTGGAGGAGCCCAAACTCACGTCCCACCCACCTGCAGTGGCCATGGCACCCTTTTCCCCCCCCAAGGCATCCGTGCCACGGATCCAGGGAGTTCATCCCCGAATTGGAGGCGAAGGGTGTGGGGTTTGAGGAGCATCCATCACTGTCCCCCCGCCAGCAGCTCCCGACCCATCACGAGCCCAGATCGATGAGGGATCGTGGCGAGGAGGGAGGGGACGCTGGAGGGGACCGGAGACACGGCCAAGAATAACAAACCTGGGATATGATGGATCACAGCATTGAAGGGTGGCTTTGGGAACAAACAACCAACCAAAAACTCCCCTTCTGCATCATCCCCTTCTTCGAGGCTTCTCCACGCCACGAGTTCCACGTCGGAAACTCTCGTCGTAATTGAGACTTAATTGAGGCACGCTCAAGTGAGACTAATTGAAATTCCACTGCCACAGCAGTAAATTAAAAGAGGGGGAAAGAGCAGAAAGGATGTTTTCCTGACGGAGTCAAACTCCAGCTCGGTTTGCTGTTCCAAACTGGAGCGCTGCTAAGGAAAAAGCTTATTTTTTTCCAATAATTATGCATTTTCAGATAGGGTTTGTAAGAAATAGGGTCTATTATTGACAGAGAAACAACCCCAAAAAAGTGCCAGTCAAAGGCATTAAGATGTTTTCACTGATGCACCACACGTAAATCTGAGTTATGTTGCCTCAAACAGTTAAGAAATCCCCCAAAATCACTTCATTTATTATTTTATTGCCTGATTAATGGTTCGGAGGAACTGATTTGTAGCTGGAGTTTTACAGGATGCAAAATTAAAACAAGGGCCTTTTGTAAAAACGCCCCGTGTTTGTTCAATTATGTGTTTTAAAACTGCAACAAATATAAAAACTTCAATAAATATATTTTCTTCCCCGAAATGACACGCTGTGGGTTTGCTGTTATTGTTGGGCTCGATGTTTTTGCCTCTAAGGAGGTCAGCAATATGGAAACATAAAGGCCAATTTAATTTGGGCATCTGTGGCTGCCAAGTATTTTAATTCCGACAGCTGTGACTGAAGAGTTAATATTTTACTTGTCAAAATCCCAAAGAAGGCCAGTGAATCACTCTAATTCTCATTAAGAGGCTTCCCCCCAGTAGCACCCTAATTCAAAATAATGAAAGTAGAGACGGAGTGCCATTCTAATACCAGTTGAGACCTATCTTTTAATATTTCTCCGGTGATGGATTAGGGATCGGGGAAATTCATCTCAGATCATAGAGCCTAATTTAATAAGGGATCATTCCAAGAGTATTGCATTTTATAATAATGTCATTTAATGTGTCGTCTTCCATTTTTACTGTCCCATATGGATGCTTACACGATGGTGCCAAGGGGAGAAACTTTTAAAGGACCAGGATCGTTTTTTGTCCGGAATTCTCCTTAACGAGGAAGTTTATCAGGGAGATGGTCTATTAGTGAGCTGTTATAATTATTGGAGTTAAAAGAAGCAGGGGGAGCCCAGGGAATGGAGACACAAACAACACTTCCAAACCCCAGAGTGGAGGCAAAGGGAGAACATTTAAAAGTGGGTTAAAATCTGATTTTCGTGCCTAATACGACAGTGCCATTGCATGACAAATGTGGTCACCTGGTTGTTTCAAACTCCTGACAATAATAGAATATTCCCCTCTAACCACATCTCCATGAAACATTTCCCACTTACTTGGCTGCTGCATTTCTGGGATTATTTGGGTAGAACTAATTGCTTCTTTGGGAGGGGCTCTGACTATTTTCCAGCCCTCTCTTCCCCAAAATACAGCGATTTGCCATCCTGTGGTGGCAGCAAATTATCAACAACCATTAAAAAGGATCAGCCATAATTACAGTGCATTAATATTAGGACTCTGTGGGACATTTAAATGAATTTGTCCTCCCTGGCGTTGCTCTGAAGGGAAATTCTGGGGGATTCCCACCCCAAAAAGGAGCTCCTCAAGGTCAGGAAATAACCCCAAACATGGATATGTTGCAATGCCTGGAAGTTGGAAAACTGCAGCCTGAGCTCTGCCTGATCCCACAAAGCCCGTAGCAAAAATGGGCTCAGAATGAGGATTTGGGTCCCAAATCCATGCCCTGATTAAGCCTTTCTTTTCAGGTACCAACTCAGCGAGGTTTGACAGAATGAGATCAAACCCAGCCAGGCTGAGCAGGGACTCGTCGAGTAATAACCTGCTGTAAACAATAATCTCATTACAGGAGTTTGCCAGCATTGAAATGTGGCTTTGGAAGGGAAACACAATTAATACAAAATGAGGGCTTTCATATTTTCTCTCTTTTTTCTGAGTATTGTCACGGGCTTGTTTTCTTTAGAACGTTGTAATTCAGGCTATTTCTTGCACTTTTTCTCAATTTTTTCTCCCTGACTCATTGCAAATACCCTTCCTTGGCATTTCTTTCGATTTCCTACTTTTCTTCTTTTGCATTTTCCCCTTCTTTTTTTTTAATTCCTCTTTTATCTGTTGATTCTTTTTATTCCCTCTCATTTCCTCTTCCTTCCGTTTTATTCCATTTCTCCTCAATTTACTTATTTCCCTGCTTTTTCCAGTTTAATTTCTGAGCTCAGACCAAAGTGTGTAAAACCTCTTGTACACGTTGGGGAAAGTTCATCTGAACTTTAGAGCCTGGATTTGCTTTTTCTCACCGTGTTATCTCCTCGTGTGTCAGTGTCTTGCTTGTTCAACTTGTTGCTTTTGATTAAATATCAAAAGTTATTCCTCCAGTAGGAATGTTCCATCTGTACATGTCTGGCATCTGGAACCGCTTTAGGGACTCAGTTTGGGAAGAGAAAATTGTATTTATAACTGTTTTAAATCAGGAAAAAAAAAAAGGGGGTGGGTCTGGTTGTATCAAAAATAATTAAAAGTGACAAGTTTATATTAAAGAATTAGAAACAAGCAAACAAAAGGTTAAATAAACAGGCTCGGAGGGCTGTTTGTTGATGAATTTGCCTGTGTGAGGCACCTTTCTCCATTTCCATGGCTTGTTTTTCCCGTATCACCTTCATTCCCATCCTGGAAGTGTCCAAAGCCAGGCTGGACAGGACTTGGAGCGACCTGGATGAGTGGGAGGTGACCATGGAAAGCCAGGAGGGCTGGTGAGGAGATGGGATCCCACCACCCTGGACAGGACTTGGAGTGACCTGGATGAGTGGGAGGTGACCATGACAAGCCAGGAGGGCTGGTGAGGAGATGGGATCCCACCACCCTGGACAGGACTTGGAGTGACCTGGATGAGTGGGAGGTGACCATGACAAGCCAGGAGGGCTGGTGAGGAGATGGGATCCCACCACCCTGGGCACTTCTTGGAGCTCCCTCTGGAGAGGAGCCCAAAGCAGGAGACTCCTCCTCCTCCTGGGCTGATTTAGGGGAATTTAACCAGTCAGGAACTGGGTTATTCTTTGAGGGAAGTGACACCAGTGTCTAACTGGTTAACTGGCCCCAGCCCAGCTGAGCTGGGATTCCACCCCTGGCTATAAATAGTCCTATCTCAGTGGGAAGGGCTGGCCAGGTCCTGCTCACATACAAGAAGAAAGTGCCATCAGAGAGTGAACTCCCTGCCAAGGAACAGAAAGAGAAGAATGTTTCCAAACTTAGTCATCTCTTGCTTTTCATTTGTTCCTTCATCTCCCCCTGCCTCTTTCCTTTTCCCATCCACGAGCCCATCCCACCCATCCCTCCCACCACCCTCTGCTGATGTCACTGTCACCAGAGCCTGGCTGGACTAATTACACCCTGGGAGAGCATCTCAGGGTGGAAATACCTTCGACAGGACAGTGGAGGGAGAAGTTTTCCATGGTGTGACCACTGGAGGTTTCCCTTCTTGCCTGACCTTGCCCTCACCACCCCTGCCAGGGAAGCCCCTTTGTCCCCTCCCTGCACCAGAGGGATTTCCATGCCAATTGAACTTGTGATGCCCCATCCTTGGGAGTGTCCAAGACCCAGCTGGAGCACCCTGGGCTGGTGGGAGGTGTCCCTGTCCATGGCAGGGGTGGCACTGGGTGGGCTTTGAGGTCCTTCCAACCCAAACTCCATGACCTGTTCATACCCATTCAACCCTCCATCCACACCAGACCTTCCCCTTCCAGTGTCCCAGGCCTTGGCCCAGCCCTTGGCTTTCCTTTTGTTTCTTTCCTACCTCAAATTAATTAGAATTCATTTCCAATCCGAAATTCACGGTCACTTCACTACCAGAATTTGATAGTCCATACTTAGGAAAATAGAATTGTGCCTTGAGGTCTTGGGGCATTTTTCTTTAGCTGTCTGGACAGGTATAAATCAGCCTCACAAAAAAAACCTCGGGCTGCCACAGCAAATCTTCTTTATTACAATCCAAACCTGATTTTCAACCACTAAAATATGCTGTTGTGGTCAGTGCCCCCCAGACAGGGGGAATTTGCAGACAGCAGGCACGGGGGAAGACAAACACCCCGTGAAGTGCATGGTTTAAAGATCAACCCAAGGGCACTCAGGAGCTGCCAGGGGTTTGTCTGCTCTCACTGGGGCATCAAACAACATTCCACCTCCTTGGGAAGGCAGGGCTTGGGGGTTTCCCTGGGTTTAATTTTGTATCCGAATAATAAAGCCTGTTTAAAAATATTGATGGATTGGTGATAGAAATGTAACCAGATTAGTCATAGAAATGTAAACCAGTTAATGATCCTTTTCCCTCTGCTATTTTCCCTCCACAGTTACTTTGTTGGACATCATTAACTTTACATCAAATTTACCCTAAGAACAGGAGATAACTTGGGTTCAGTTTCCAAACAGGACACAGCAAATCCCAGCACCATTTTTATGCACAATCATCCTCACCTTTTCTTTCCTGAGGGACCCTCTGGGCTGCTCCCAAGGCTTGGGATGGGCTGTGGAAGGTCACTGGGTGGAGGTGGGGACCCCTGGGGATGGCTGGAAGCTGCTCTGCTCCCTGGGAAGAAGGGGAAGCTGCTGGATCTGCTGGATGTCTCCATGTGCCCTCCCAAGGAGCTGCTCCAGCACGAGCCTTCAGATCCCAACACGTCCCCTCAGCTGGAAACCCCCTTTGCATCCCTCTTAACGGAATCTGTAAAACAGAGACACAAAAAATGACTCACCCAGGAATGTTTCCCCCTCTGCAGACCCCAGCTGAGCCTCCAAAGGGCAGGGGGGGCTTTTGAGCAGAGCTGGGGGCAAACCCCCCCCATGTCAGGGCCCGGGGAGGTCCCTTTCACAGCCCTGGCTGGGGCCACGTTTCACATGGAAACTGGAATTCCACTTTGTTCTCCACAAAGGGATGTTTATGGGTTTGTGTAGAAATAAACTTTAAACTAACAGTTTATTTTGGGCGCTCCATGGCTTTGCTGAGAACTCAGGCTGGGTTGAAATGGTCTTTAAACTGGGAGTCCAAAAGCAAAGCTGTGCCTTGTGAAGCCTCAGTTCTGCCAAAGGGGCTGAGCCACAGAGGGGGCTGCCCAGGAGACTTTCCACTGAGTCACAGCCCACTGAAACATCACCCAGCTGTTGCAAATGAGGGAAGACAGCCGTAATTAAATGATATTTTGCATTAATTGTATTTCGAGGCTCGCAGCTCACTGGCAGCCAGGCTGAGGTTGGCTGCTCGGATGTGTGTTTGTACAAACCCTGGTGGAGGGGGAAAATGTTATATAAAGCTTAATGGCCTTCTGTCCTCCTTTCCATCCCCTTTCCAGAGAGGTTCCAGGATATTTAAGGGATATTTAGTGAGGAGGAGGATCTTCATGCCCTTTTGGGAGCCTCCAGCTCCCCCAGAGGTGTTTTGGTTTCCCTGGCACTGGGGATCACAGAGACAGTGGCCATTGATAGGGGATGGATTAATGGATTTCAGGCAAATTTAATTTCCTGCTTGTGCTCTGTGAGTCGGGTCTTTCTGCAGGGGCACAAACACCCACGAGATAATGATATGCCAAGGGCCAAAGTGGGGATATTCCCTTCCACCCTTTTCCTGCTGAATTCAGAAGATGTGGCCAGAGGGGAAGCTTTGCCAGCCTGTGTGCCACAAACTCACTGTCCAGGCTCTCTGGGGCTCTTTGATTTAGGAAAATGAATTGATGAGTGGGCAAAGGAAGCTCTGCTGGCCCTAAGGAAGCTCTGCTGTCCCCAAGGAATCTCTGCTGTCCCCAAGGTATCTCTGCTGTTCCCTAAGGAATCTCTGCTGTCCCCAAGGTATCTCTGCTGTCCCCAAGGAAGCTCTGCTGTCCCCAAGGAATCTCTGCTGGTCCCCAAGGTATCTCTGCTGGTCCCTAAGGAATCTCTACTGTCCCCTAAGGAAGCTCTGCTGTCCCCAAGGAAGCTCTGCTGGTCCCCAAGGTATCTCTGCTGGTCCCCAAGGTATCTCTGCTGTTCCCTAAGGAATCTCTGCTGGTCCCCATCCTACAGCAGAGCCACCTTTGGCACCCACCACCTTTGGCAGTGCCAGGCCTGATGATGGCACTGCACAGTGCCCATCTCAGGTGGCTTTGTAAATTAACTCATCTGGCCCCTCCCTGGAGGTTTCCATTCAAGGATCACCAGCAGTTTGCTTTCAAGAGGTGTTGTCACTTTATTTCCTAGAAACACAGAACCCCAGACTGGTTTGGGTGGGAAGGGACCTCAAAGCCCACCCAGTGCCACCCCTGCCATGGGCAGGGACACCTTCTACTAGCCCAGATTGCTTGCAGGAGCTGTGCTGAGTCCAACAATTCCATCCATGTTTGATGGGAGGCTCTTCCAAAGCCTGCCCACATTTGGTGCCTTCCTGGTGTCCCGGGGCAAATTCTCTTGAGCAAGAGAGTTGCAATGGACATTTGGCCTTAAATTGTTCCCCAGGACTTCAATAAGAGCCACACTCAGACACCATCCAAGGGCCTGAGGCTGGAATTTTCTTAGATCTTTCAGGCCAAACAAGGTTGTGCCAACTCAAGAGCTGCACAGAAGCAATCAAGGAAAAATGCAACTTGTGGGCAAGGAGTTTCTTCTGGGCCCAAACCTGGGGTTTAATATTCATTTACATCCTGTAGCACCTCTCCTGGAAAGCCTGGCTGGAGGCCATCCTTCCACATCCCCAGGAGACACAGATGTGGATCCTCTCTGGCAGGAGAATCTCCAAATGCTGCTCCAGAGGGCTGAGTTTGCACCACAGACCTGTCCCAGCTCCCCTGGCAAACAGCAGGACCACGAGAGTGTGAACCTGGACGGTGGAGTGGGGTGGGTGGACCTTCCTTGACCTCCACCCTCCAGGGAGCTCTGCTCTTGCCCTGGCCTTGTGGAGGGATGTCACTGTATTCTGGCTGGACAAATTAAATTTACAAACTGTCCTATCCCTGTTAAAATACATGTTAAAATACAAAAATGCAACCACTTTTCCAGGTCAGGTTGGATGGAGCTTGGAGCAATCTGGTCCATGGAGGGTGTCCCTGCCCATGGCAGGGGGTGGCACTGGGTGAGCTTTAAGGTCCCTTCCAACCCAAACCAGTCTGGGATTCTCTGATTTTTAAACATAAATGGCAGAACTGGAATTCTTCTTTCTGCTCCTGTGTCTCCGTCAGGTTTGCTGAAATTAGCAAGACCAAATGCACCATTTCCTCATTGACCAGCCTTGGAGAACACTGAACCACCCCACATTTCTCCATGGTAATGACCAATGATTGTACCCAGGAAACAGTTAAAAACAAAGGCGATTCCTGGTTAAGGTTGATTTTTATTTTTCCTGAAAACTAAGTGGGACACTTAAAGAACTTATGCAAAACTTGAAAAAAAGATTTAACTAAATTCATAGCCAATAGAGACAAATTACTCCCAGGAACACATCCCCCATAACTCAGCCTGACCTTGGCCATAGCTTGGCTAATAACAGTTGTTTTGAAGTATATATGTTCCATTTATAACAGAAGGCTTAATTCATCTTTCTCCAGGCTCAGAGCAGGGAGCTGACACCCTGTAAATCTGCCTCTCCATTGTTTAAGAGACGTCTTGGGGCAGATGTTATGCAAGAAAAGCTCCCAGGGAAAATTCACAGGCATTTCCCCAGCCCATGAAAAGAAGTTCTTGATTACAAGCAAAATGAGTTCATTAGAAACTAATCCAAATTAATTGCATCTGAACAGAAAGCAACGTATGAATTGCAAATGTTTCTATTTCCTTCAGCGGGATTAATATGGGGAAATTAGTTTGGAAATTCATGCAGGCTCCTTTGCCCAGGTAGGAAATGCTTGTAAACTGCTTGTGTAATTAAAGTGATTACACATGTCAAAAGTGCCATGTGCTCCGGGTTCCCAGGCTGGTTGTCATCCCTGTCCCCAAACAGGGACAAGCCCCACCAGGGTCTGGCACAGCTTTGGGGCAGAGCTGCTCCCAAAGCCAGCACATCCCTGCAGGCAATCGAGGTGAGAACTTCCAGAGGGCAGGGCTGGATGGGATATTGGGAAGGAATTCCTGGCTGGGAGGGTGGGCAGGCCCTGGCACAGGGTGCCCAGAGAAGCTGTGGCT
>JAXCLP010000010.1:1328699-1366858 GCA_035584035.1 Lepidocolaptes lacrymiger
CCCTGGGCTGGTGGGAGGTGTCCCTGCCCATGGCAGGGGTGGCACTGGGTGGGCTTTGAGGTCCCTTCCCACCCAAAGCAGTCTACAATTCAAAATGCATCAAAGGCAGGGAATTCACCAGCCTGATTTTTTGGGTGGGTTCAGGAGTCTGGGCCGCACCCCAGCAGAATTCCTGCCGCAGTCCACAAAGTCCCTGCAAACATCCACGAATTTCCTGCTCAGGGACAGCGGGAACGTTTCCATGTGGTTCCCATTGTCCTGCGTTTAACCTCTCCCAGATATTTTGGGGGAATACTTTATTTACATTTTCTTTAACAAAGAACATGTTTACCTTCTGCCTAAGGATTACCACATGGCCGAACACTTCCAAACCTAAATATTTCATGAAAGAGAATCTGCATAATAATTAATGTATACACATTAAGGGAAGGAATGGCAGAAAAAAGACATTCTGAGTATTCACAGGGATTTTGTAACGGGATATGGGCACTATCCTAATTTTTAGCAGATTAGCAATTGGGGCAAGTGCAAGCCAAGTTTCCACTGCTTAAATATTTACTCAAAGGACAATAAGAGGGTGGTAAGTGTGTTGTTGTTAATGCTAACAGTTTGAACGCTGCTGTCTTTGCCCGTGCAGAGTCAAAGGGCTGAACCCCCCCCCCGTGTGATCCCCCAGCAACTGCTTGGGGCCAGCTCTCACCAGAAGGACTATTTCACTTCTAAATTAAAATGATTTCCAAGAAAAGTTGTTGTGTCTCTTTCTGGTTGCATCCAAAATTCAGGTGGTTGTTCTAAGAGCGTGTAGGGACAGCATAATAGGGAATGGCTTCCTACTGCCTGAGGGCAGGGATGGGTGGGATACTGGGAAGGAATTGCTGGCTGGGAGGGTGGGCAGGCCCTGGCACAGGGTGCCCAGAGAAGCTGGGGCTGCCCCTGGATCCCTGGGAGTGTCCAAGGCCAGGTTGGACAGGGCTTGGAGCACCCTGGGCTGGTGGGAGGTGTCCCTGCCCATGGCAGGGGATGAAACTGGGTGATCTTTAAGGATCCTTCCAACCCAAACCATCCTGGGATTCTCTGATCCCGTAATTCTAACAACACACAGCCAATTCTTGTTTTCCAGACTCCCTCTGTGGCCTGAGCTGCTCAAATGTGGGTTGACTCCACCTTCTTGTACAAACTGCAAGTGGTGCTCTCATCCCGGTGGGTGACTGGTGGGTTGTGTTCTCCTGAAAGGGGAAGAAAGGAGGAGGTTTAAACTGTTGTTGGGGAATCAGAAATGGTGGCAGGGCTTGCCTAAGGAGGGAGTGATGAAATGTTTGCCCGTTCCAGAGTGTGTGGAGCACGTCAGGCTCTGCCTGGAGCTCCAGGGCAGGGGAGGGGCTGCTCAAAGGCAGGGACTGGGGACTACAATAGTTGATTTTCACACGGGGCAGGAGCTGTGGGGCTGATGTGGCCTCAGGGCCACGCAGTTCTGAGCAAATGTACCATTTCCCAGTGTCATGAGATCACTCCGTGCCCACCCAGGGAGCCAAAAGCTGTGTGATGACACAGGGCACATTGACCTGGGCATCCCAAGCACCAGCAGTTGGATGGGACCGGTTGCTGACCAGCTTTTCAACTGGGCACAAGCGACTGGTGATGCTTTCTGCCTCTTCCAGAAGATGCAGAATGCAGAGTGAGACTTTTAAAGAGCAGAAGAGCCGTGCTGGCAGGGAGAGGAGGATGTGCAGGCACCTGCTGGTGGATCCTGGAGCCACCTGGCTGCACAGACCCCCCCAGACCTGGGGATGCACCCCCAGCATCCTGCTGTGGCCCCAGGGGACCCTGTCCCGGCGTGGATATCAGCCTGTCACCCGTGGGGTGCCACCTTGAGGGGCTGTGCAGCTGCATTTCCCTCAGGCCTGATGAAAAGTGGTGTCCTGCTGCTCGGAAGCAGCTGGAGAAGATGTTGAGCAAAGATCCCACTGTGCTGGTGCTCTTTTACCAGCCCCGGGTTTGTGGCCTCGCTGCCTTCGGGGTGGCTGCAGCTGCAGGGAAAATCAAACTGCTCTTCATTCCTTTGAGGCATTTTGGGCCTCCCCATTTTGGAATTCTGTCCCAGAATTGTCCCCTGGGTGATTTTTACCTTTGTAAAGGAGACAGTTGACGGAATGCTGGTGTTTAAGGAGCAGCGTTTCTGATGTGCAAAGGCCATAAAACCTCTGTTAGGAAGGAAAACATTCCCAAACCTTTCTCTAGGAGAAGTTTAGGCTCTTGTGAGCACAAAGCAATGTAGCTGGAGGAGAAGCTGCCTCTGCAGCCCAGCCCAGGAGCCGAGTGTGGGCACAGCATCGGAACGTGCTGGTGATGCTACACCCGGATGATTCGGCACATTCCCACAGCCCCTGCAGGCAGGAGCTCCTGGCACCCCCAGCCTTTCCCACTGAAATCAAAAATCACCCTCAAACTGGGGAGGGATTGGGTTTGTGCTGCTCTTTTCTGTCAGAAGAAGTCACGGTGTTCCCACACTGCCCAGAAAGACGGTGGGAATTGATGGCTCTGCTGGTTCTGCCATAAGAAATTGAGCTCTCGGCCAGTCCCTAAAATTAGTAACAACTGGCCAAAGGGCACAAATGCATCCTGAAACCTGCTGGCTGTCGCTGGACTGGGGAGATCCGTGGTGGAGAAAATGCTGAGAATTGCCTTCATTCACACCAACTTAATTGCCTAAAGAACACCTGGAGGGAAGGCTGGGGCTGGTGTAAAGTGTGAGTAGTGACAGCTCACATTTCTGAGCACACTTAGGAGATCCCCCAGCAGAACCAGGGCAGGGGCTGCTCAGTCTTAGGGAAGGTTAAAAACGAGGAAGGTTTTTCCAGTTCTTTTCAGAACTTTGCTGCCCACCTCAAAAACACAGACGTGATCTGCCGCTTTGTTCCTTAAATTTCTGTCATAAATGACCTTTAAGGTGCACCTTTACCTGCTGGTCCTTCACAGGAAGGCTGAGAAACAGCGAGAAGCTGAAGATTCAAGGGCAAACGAAATGGAAGAGCCCCAGAATTGGACAAGCATCAATATTTACTGGGCAGGAAGCAGCACAGTGTGTCGTGTTACTCCAAAGCCACGATTTATTCCGTGGGTATCCAGCCACAGCTCCCTGCAAGCGCTGGAAGGCTCGAGTGCTTTTGCAGCGCTGCTCCTGTGAAAGGAGAGCTGCAAACCTGCACTGGGCAGGCACCGTGTCCTCTTGCCTTCTCCTTGCCAGGGTTTTTTGGGATCCGAGAGCCTGGGGGTGTCGGAGCTGCCTGTCGGACACCCTGCCCTGCTCACCTCGTGTTGTGAGAGCGAACACACTGCGGGATCTGCCCGGGGGGCCCGAGCCACGTCCTGTGCTCTGCCAGGACAAGAAAGAGGTGTTTACTCCTTCCGACGGGATTTATTCAATCTCTTCCCAGGCAGCCACATCTCCGTGTAAACCCCACGCGAAATTTTTACCTCCACGAAGCACAGACCGTGTGAGCGCTGCCTGGCTCAGGAAACAGCCATAATTTACATTTCAGGGAACCTGCGGGGTTTTAGACAGGTTCAGACACTCTAAGAAAGAAAATAGAAACAGGAGAGCCCTGGCCAACTTCTGTCAGCCTATAGACTTATTAGGTATTCCAATCCGAGGGAAGTGGGAATGTAAGTATTCCTGTCCAAAAATATCCCGTTAAGGCTATTTTATTTTAATCGCAGCCGCGCTAAAAAATACACAGTTCTCTTACACCATCCAACCAACCATCTTTCCTGGTAGGAATGAAAGCACATTTTTCATGTCTTTTTATTACGAGCATCTTGAGGACAGACGTGCCGACAGCTGAGTCAAGGTTTGAGGTTCCCCGTGTAGAGATCCACCAGAGTAGAGAGTTACATCAATAACCTGCACAAGGTTGTCGGACAGCTCTGCTTGGACTGGTCGGGTTTGAAACAGAGCGGGGCCGACGTGCCAGGTTGGTCTGGAGGTGGGTGAGGATCCCCGGGGCTGAGCCTGGGCTCGGCACATATTAATGAACTGCTTTATTCGGGGATCAATCGACACCACGGCTACTTTTATTGACTTTATAATTAGCACTACCTTACTTTTGCTCCAATAAAGCTCTTTTCCCTAACATAAAATCTATCATTTTCAGCCCGTTATTTGCATAGAAATATCGGAGCTGGTTTGGCTCTCGCTGTTTGCGGGCTTGGCCGGGAGGGCTCCGGACACTGTCCCTGTGGCTGTCGCTGTCCCTGTCGCTGTCCCTGTCGCTGCCCATCCCTCGGGGACACCTCGGGCTCTCTCCCGGCGCCGCCGCTTCTCCCCGGTGCCTCGGCCGGGCTCGGGGGGACTTTTCCCGTTGCTTACCGGAGGTCGCCGCTTCCCCGGCGAGGAGCCCAGCGGGGGCTCAGGGGGCTGCACCTCCCCAGCCCGGAACCCCCCGTCCATCCCCGTCCATCCCCGTCCATCCCAGTTCATCCCCATCCATCCCTGTCTCTCCCAGTCCGTCCCAGTCCGTCCCAGTCCATCCCCATCCATCCCCATCCATTCCCATCCATCCCCGTCTCTCCCAGTCCATCCCCGTTTCTCCCAGTCCATCCCCATCTATCCCCGTCTCTCCCAGTCCATCCCAGTCCGTCCCAGTCCAATCCCTCCCGGAGCCCTCTCCTCCCGTCGGGTTTCCCGACCTTCCCAGGGCTCCGTGAGCGGCGGGCGAGGATTTTGTAGTGGGGGCAAAGAGCCCACCCCGGTGCCCCCCCGAGCCCGAGCCCGGGTGAGGGTGATCCACCCCCCTCCAGCCCCGACCCGTCCCTGGAAAACACTGCGAGCCGTTTCCACTTTCCTCGATTTTATTACCTGAGGGAACCTGACAGAACTTGTAAAGACACAATTGCTATAGAGCTTCCACCGGCCGGTTTGGCTGCAACACAAAAAAGCCACCGCGACCGCCTCGCCCCGGCTCGCGCAGCCGAAACTCGGGGAAAAACTCAGAGAAAGTGGTGCAAAAAAAAAAACAAAAAAAAAAGAGAAAAAAAATAAAATACGCGCTTCCTCGTCGTGCTGAGCGCTGTCGGCGTGTCGCGATATCTACGGAGCAGAAAGAAACGTGCGAGCTCTACGGGAGGTGTAAACACAGAAAAGAAAGAACATCACCGATGGTTGGACATCGACAGGACCACGAGTGAGGTGGAACCGTCCCCCAAACCGTCCCCCCTTCAGTCAATAGGTCGCAAAGTGTCTTAAATTCATTACTTGGCACTTATTGAAATTCGTGACGTCGAAAATGGATTAAAAAAGGTGAAGCAAACCTGAGTGAAACAAAATATATTGTACCGACAACAAATGCAATGAGATAACAGCATCTTGCTTTCTTTTTTTTTTCCTTTTCTTTTTTAAATAACTTAAAATACACTAGAAAAAATATGGTCAATATAAATAATTTTGTTTTCATGGAGAACAAATAGATACAAAGCCCGTCCATACCAAAGTTCGAGTAGAAGAGCTTTCCCTCTGTCTTGGCAATAAGCTTGAGGGTCTGATGTCAAAATCTGGGATAACAATCACCGACTGCAGGGTACCCCAGGTTAAATAGCTATACGTCTCTCAAATAATAATAATAATAACCAAAAAAATCACAAGATTACGTGAATAGATACACCTTTATGAGATAAAATGTAAATGTTTGACAGTCAACTATCAATTCACAAGTTATAGCCAAAATAAACTTTGTTCGTGTGTATCAACATATTTTACATGTATCCAGTACCTCTTATTGGAATTTGCCGTGGTGTCAAGTGGTGGTTGGGAATTAAATACTCTTTTTTTTTTTTTTTCTTTTTTTTTTTTTCATTTGTGTTTGCCCTCAGGACAGGAGAGACCCGGCAAAGGGAGGCACATTCTGCTCTCCTGATGCTTTCCGCTCCCTTTTATTTCAGAGGTGGGACAGCAAAGGACCAACAAAGATTTAAGAGTGGAAAAGGTAGTGCTTGATCTCCCTCTCTCTGCCTGCTTCCCTCCAAGATTAAAGGAGAAAGAACCCAGCCACGTTTGTTTGTTTGGTTTGTGGTTGTCTCGGTTTTTTTTCTACTAAAGATGAGGGTGAAGTGCAAGTGAATCAAAGGACTCCATCAATGAAATACAAATACATGCAACCCGGAATGCTGCTGGAGGAAGTATCCCGGACAGTTTCCCATTAGAAATTCGCAGAGAAATCATTGTCTTTTTTTTTTATTTTCCTTTTTTCCCCTCTTCATCGTCTCTCTTCTTTTTTTTTTTTCTTTTTTTTTTTTTTGTCGCTATTCCAGACGTGGTTGTTAAACTCAAGTATCTGATGCAACGTGAAAGGAGGCCCGCCTCTCTTATCAAATTTCTCGTATTAAAGTGAACTTCGCAGAAAAAGGTCAGTTTCAAAACCTGTGAACTTCCCAGCTGCGCGTCGAGTTCCTCTAATTCCTTAAATAAGTATATATCTCCCGTCCGTTTCTCCTCTTTTTTTTTTCTCTTTTTTTTTCTCTTTTTTTTTTTCCTTTTTTTTTTTCTCCTTTTTTTTTTCCCCCTTTTTCCTCTCCTTTATAAAAGCGGCGCGGGGCGGTCACAGCCCCAGGGCAGCGGCGTGTTTCTTGGCCTTGAGGCGGAGGTCTGCGATGCTGGAGTTCTTGCTGGTGGTCTTGGCGGCGGCGGCCGCGGCCACCACGGAGGCGGCGGAGGCGGATTCGGCCAGGGTGGCGAGCGGGAGCCCGAAGGGGGGCGCGGGGAACATCATGTAGGGGGCGTGGGCCAGGTGCGGGTGCAGGTGGTGATGCGCGTGGGCCACGGCGCTGTCCAGCTGCAGCTGCGCCTGAACCTGCGGGGGGACACGCGTGTCGGGGGGGGCCCGAGTGGCCGTGTCACCCCGCTCCTCCCCGTCCCGTCCCCACACCCACCCACCCACCCGTGACTTGCCTGCTGGAAGGGCATCCTCAGCGCACCCACGTTCACGTAGGGGGCCACCCGGCAGGCTTCGAACTGCGTGGCGGCACCGATGAGCACCCCTGGGGGAGGCACGGCGGGGTCAGCCCCGGAGAGAGCCCACCCGTCCCGCAGCGCCCCACGCGTGTCGCCCCGCGTGGTATCGCCTCCCCCGCCCGCAGCGCCCCCGCTACCTTTGTGGAGTTGGTTTTCTTGCTTTCGGCATTTGGCTCGGCGGTTCTGGAACCAGACCTGCGGGGAGGGGAGGGGGCACACGGGGGGTCACTGTCTCGGAGCGCCACGCCGCGAATAAACCCCAATTAAAATTATAATCATAATTATAATAATAACCACAACAAGATCCCGAAGGGCACGGCCTCGCCAACAAAGACACGCGGGTGGGTGGGCTCCCCCCCTCCCGGGCAGCCCCCGAGCTCCGAAAGGCAGAGAGTCCAAATGCCCTGGAAAAGGCCACGCGTGGAGTGGGCACTCCAGGGAAAGCATTTCCCAAGCCCCGGGTTCCTCTTTCCAAACCAAGGTCCCCAAAGACCGAAATTGCCCCTGATATATAATACCAACGGACGATAATGGGCCTGAAAAGCTGGTGCTCATTAATAAATAAATTAATTAGCTTTATCTCCCAGCAAAACTCAGCACCGAAGAGTTTAATGACTTTCTTTCTTTTTCCTTTTTCTTTTTTCTTTTTTTAATTTTTTTTGGGGGGGTGTTAATTACGGCCCTAAAAGCTTCACTACAAAGAAGTTTCGAATTTCTCTGTTCAGTGAAGTGCAGCACAGAAGCGGAATAATTATCTCTTTATCATGATAATCTAATTTGCACAGAAAACGCCGTCCGTTATACAAGGAGATACTTTTAATATCGGAAAAGAAATCGTTAAAATAAATTTCCAGACTAAAGTTCTGCTCGCTTAGAGAAAGGAGGGAGGGAAGGGGGGAGAGAAGAGCGCGTCTTAAAACCTCGCTGCTTTAACCCCGAGCTCTGCACCGCATCCCGGCAGCCACACAGACCGAGGAATCCTTTCCTCACGGCCAGAAAAAAAAAGGATAAAAATGGCATTTTTTTGAGGTCTTACTCGAAGAGACGAATATAAACGGGAATTTCCCCCGCCCTGTCATTTACTTCAGCCAAGGCAAATCTGCCCAAGAGCCACGATCGCCCTCAGCCTCCCGTGGAAACGCACATTCCCTAATTTACAAATTAGCGCACACACGAGGCAAAATATTATCGCAAAGCGCTTTTTTTTTTCCGGCAGGATTTCTAGGGAATGGGTTTAATCTATGTAAATCTCCAAAAGTTATTATGCACCCTGCGATTTGGCATCATGGGAGCGCGGATTATGCGCCGCCGCCGCCGCCTCCTTTGTCGAGCACCTCCCTGCTCTATTTTCCACAGCCAGCAACTTTTTGCTTCGGTTTTGTTAAGATTTGGTGGACGGGAATAAAAAATAAATTTCCAAACCACAAACAAACAAACAGCAACCAACCAACAAAAAAAAAAAAGAAAAAAAGGAAGGGGGAAGGGAGGAGAAGGAAAATGAAGAGTTTTAATTTTTATTTTTATTTTTTTGCGGTTCAGGCTCTGACAAAAGCTGCTCATTTTGAGTTTTCGGTTCCCCGTGCCGGCTCTGCCTCTGTCCTTACAATCTTACACGATGCAGGGAAACCCCCCAAGGATTGAGAGCATAGTTGGGTGCAGATGGTGCCTGCGAGCACAAAGATTGAGGGGGAGTATCTGTTTCAGAGATACTTTCTACCAGCTGCAGATGTTCGGGGCCTAAAACTGCTCCATGTGTTCCAACAAATAATGACCATCATTTTCTCTTCTTTTATTATCAGAACGGAAATACACCGTAGCAGCTACATTTGTTCTCATTTGAGGAATCACCTTCTTCCCCACTCTTCAGCTCATCCTGACCAAACTCGCAGAAACCAGCCCGGGAACCCGTTCGGAAAAACTTTGGGAGGGTGAAAAGCGCAGGTTAAATCCAAGAAAGCTGCAGCTTCTCGGGGAGGGAGAAAGCTCTGAATATCCTGGGTTGATCCCAGACTTTCAGCATTTCATAAAACCCAACAAAGCACCTCGCTCAATTTTCGTGCCGCTTCCCTTAAAATTTAAGAACCACGTGGAGAAATAGACTGGGGAAAAAAATAAAATATATTTCTTTCGCTTAAGTGTTTCTAATTCAGTTTACGGTCGCGACATCCACGAAGGGACTCGGTGTGTCTGTGGATGAGCCCTGAGCAGGGAGGGAGAGGGACCACAGCCCTGGCCACCACAGAACCACCGAGCAGCGACGGAATAAACGCGGAGCTGGGAGAGACCGCGGCACAACGAAGGGATGGGGACACGCCAGGCGACAAATCCCGGGCAGGCAAAACCCTGGCAAGGCGTTTTACAGATTTGCTGGGTGAAACTGGGCTCCCGGAGCTGCCTCCTCTCCCCGGCACTAGGATGGGGCTCTCCCCCATCACCTCCCCGGCACAAGGACGGGGCTCTCCCCCATCATCTCCCCGGTAGAAGGACGGGGCTCTCCCCCATCATCTCCCCGGCTCTTCCCGAGCTGGCCCTTTCCCCCGAGCACACGCACCCACGCGGGAAGGCACCCCCGCAGCCCCGGCTACCTGCACCCTGGCCTCGGAGAGCCCCAGCCGCTGGCTCAGCTCCTCCCGCATGAACGCGTCCGGGTAGTGGGTCTCGTCGAAAAGCCTTTCCAGCTCGTTCAGCTGCTCCAGGGTGAAATTCGTCCGGCTCCTCCTCTGCTTGATTTTCGTCTGCCCTTCGTCTTCCATCGCTTTCGCATCCTCCTTGCGCTCCTTCAGCTCTGGGGACACTGGGCACGACACAGCGGTCAGACCGGCGGGGCTGCGGGACGGGCAACGCGCGCTCCGGGGGCTCATCCCGCACCGGGCGCTGTGCGGGGGGATTCGGAGGGAGCCCCCCGGGGCCGGGGCCGCCGAGAACGGGGCCTGCCCGCCCGCCCGGGCCGCGCTAGGCCGCCTCGGCCCCGCCGATCCGGGCCCCGCCGCCGGCTCCGGGAACCGCGGCCGTGGGCACCGGGCTGCGCACCGAGCCCTCCCCGCCGCCCCCCGGGGGATGCGCAGCAACAGGTCCCCGGAGCCTTCGCCGGCCCCCGAGCCCCCACTCCCCCGGGATTCGCTTTCCCTTGCATCGTTTTCTGCCGGAGACGCGACCCGCACCGATCCCCGCACCGATGCCCGCACATATCCCCGCACCGGCCGGCACGGCCCGGTCGTGCTCCCGCAGGCCCCGCGGCACCGGCGCCCCTTATTCCAGGCACCCGCTCCGGGGATGCTCCGGCCGCTCCGCCGGGCACAACAAAAGGGAAGCCGGCAGCGACCCCCGGGTGTCCGCGCAGCCCCGGGGACGGCCCCGGTACGGCCCCAAACATCGCCCCGGTACGGCCCCGGTACGGCCCCAAACATCGCCCCACGCGGAACAACCGCGGCGAGCCCCAGTGCGCGGAGAGGGGCTGACCGCGGGCAGGCGGCCCTGCCCCACGCGTGTCCGCGCAGCCCCGGCCCGCGGGGCACCGAGCGGGCCCGCGGGGCCGGGATTTCGTTGGCGTCGCCGCTTCCCGTGGGATGCCGAGCGGGAGCAACGTCGCGTTCCGGGCGAGTTCAATCCGCGTGGCAGCATTTTAACCTAAAAACTTCGCGGCTCCCCCGCGGCCGGCAGAGCCCGGGAAGCCGCCCATCCCCGTCCACCCGCGACCGCGGGCCGCGCGTCCCGAGGGGCAGGGGGCGGAGGGGAAGGGAAGGGGCGCAGGGAGGTCCCGCGGTGCCGGCGTTACCGTCGCTGAGCTTGGGGGTGGCCGCCTCGGCCGCTCTCTCGGCGGCGGCGTCGGGCTCGCTGTGCGGGGAGCGCCCGGCCGGCCGCGCCGCGGGGCTGCCCGTGTCCTCCCGGCCCGGCTCCGCCGCCGCCCCGCCGGGCTCCCGCGGGCCGCGCAGGGGCCCGCTCTCCAGCACCTCGCGGTAGGTGATGAGCTCCTTCTTCTCCTTGGCTTTGGGATCAAACGACTTGGAGACGAACGCCGTGAGCTCCTCCATGGCTCAGGGGCGCGCTGCCCCGGCTCCCCGGGCGGGCATCCACGGGGCGGGGAGGAGGCGGCGGCGGCGCCCCGGGCCGTGCCGAGCCGGGCCGGGCCGTGCCGCCCGACGTGCAGGGCTCCCGGGGTCTGATAGCGACGCCGCGATTGAAGTGGCACTATTTATACTTTGCAAAGCCGGCCCCTTGTTCCCGGCGAATTACCTCCCCTCGGAGCTCTGAATGGACCCCTTCCTTCCTCCCTTCCTTCCTCCCCGCGCTCGCCCCGCTCGCCCGCCGCGGGGCACCGCGGCCACGGCACCGCCCGCCCGTCGCGCGCGGCGCCCTAATTAATTTAATTAGGAGCTGGGCCGTGCGCGAGGTCCCGGGCGAGCGCGGCGCGGAGCGGGGCCGGGGCGGCGGGGGAGTGGCCACCGGGACGGCGGGGGGGCCGCGGGGGCCGCGCAGGCTCCGCGCACCGCCCCGCACGGTCGGGTCAGCCCCGCACCCCGCATCCCGCACCTAGCACCCTGCATCCCTCATCCCGCATCCCTCATCCCGCACCCCGCATCCCGCATCCTGCATCCCTCACCCCGCACCCCGCACCCTGCATCCCGCACTCCGCCTCTTTTTTTTTTGGGAGCCGCCAAAGTTCCTCCGTGGGCGCCCGAATTCCCGAAAGGAGCGGGTGGGTGATTGGCGGTGGCAAACGCGGCCTCGCACCGAGCCATCGGGGTCGGGCCGGTTCCGCTATTTATTGCTAATATCGTTTTCCCTTTGTTTTTCAAATCCCACCGCGGAGCACTTTTGTTGGCGGAACTCGCCTCTCCTGCACCTTGGCTAAATTCGAATAAATTATTCAGAATTGTTTAACTCTTGCCTGCGTATCGATTTTTCATTGACCTTCGGGGCGATGACTTCACGGAACGGAGCGTTTATTTACCGGGGCCGGTGGGGGGTCGCGGATGCGATCGGTGTGTGCCCAGCCCCGGTTACACCGCGGCACGCAGCGATTCCCGACCCTGCCCTCCCGGTTCCCGGGAACCGCTTCCTCGTGGCACGGTCGGTCCCGGGGGCATCGGGCCCCGGGGCCCCGGTGGGACCGGCCCCATCGCGGCTGCCACGGGCGGGGGACCCTCCGCGGCCCCTCCGGCCCGAGCTTTCGTTGATGCCCACGCAGCACCCCGCGCTTGCCGTGGCGGGAGCAGCGCTCGGGAGGTCGCGTTAAACTGCCCGAATTCGGGGAAAGCCACGATTAAGCGAAGCGATGGAATCGTTCGTGGCGTTTCTCGCTGAGCTCGGGCCATGCCCACGCGTGTCCGGGCACAGCCGCTGTGCCCACGGGGGTGTGAAACACGGGCCCTGTCCGTGCTGGGAAACACCGACCCTTCCTTCATCTCCTCGAGGCGGAACGAAAACCTCTCCGTGCCGCTCTGCCCACCCCTCGCCCGTCACCCACGGAGCGACACGGGGCACGGCGTGACACCAGCACGCCCGTGGGTGCCCGCGGTGGTTTCAGCGCCGTGCCCGGCGCAGACAGCGCTCCGTGGGCTCTGCATCCCACCGTGGGGTCGGGACCCCCACCCGGGATCGCCCACTCTCCCCTCCTGCCTGCAGTCCGCCCTTAGGCTGTGGCGGTGGCGCCCACGCTGTGCCCGCCGCGGGCAGCGCTGCGTGTGCTCTGCCCTCCGTGGGCCGTCCAGCCCCTCTCGATCTGTCCATCCCCCTAGTCAGTGTGTCCATCCCCCTGTCCGTCTGTCCATCGCCCTCTGTCCGTCTGTCCCTCCCCCTGTCTGTCCATCCCTGTCCGTCTGTCCACCCCTGTCCGTTTGTCACCCCCCTGTCCGTCTGTCCGTCCCCCCGGTCTGTCCATCCCCCTGGTCAGTCTGTCCATCCCCCCCCCTCTCCGTCTGTCCATTCCTGTCCGTCTGTCCGTCCCCCCTCTCTCGGTCTGTCCATCCCCCTGTCCGTCTGTCCATCCCCCTGTCTGTCCATCCCTGCCCCTCTGTCCATTCCCCTGTCTGTCCATCCCTCTTGTCGATCTGTCCATCCCCCTGTCTGTCTGTCCATCTCTGCCTGTCTGTCCATCTGTCCATCCCCCTGTCCGTCTGTCCATTCCCCTGTCTGTCCATCCCCCTGTCCGTCTGTCCATCCCCCTGTCTGTCCATCCCCCCTGTCCATTTGTCCGCCCCCGTCCGTCTGTCCGTCCCCCCCTCCCGTCCCGCGTGGGCGTTCTCCTGGGCAGCCCATCGATGTCTCGGCGCTCGCTGTCGCGCCCTGCGCGCGCTCGGCGGTGGATTGGCGCTGCCTGCCCGCGGCCCCGGAAGGCGCTGTGCTCGGACCGGGGCCGGGGCGGCTCCGCGGGAGGTACCGGGAATAACTGGGAATAACGGGGGATAACCAGGAATAACGGGGATAATGGGGGATAATGAGGGGACACGGCTCCGCAGGGACATGAACGGCCCTCCTGCAGGGGCTGGGGGGGGCCCTGCGGCGGTTCCCGCGGCCGCGCGGCCTCCGGTGCGGGGTCACGGCGGGGCCGTCCCGGGACCTGCGGGGATCTTGGGGTTCACAGGGATCCTGGGATCCACAGAGATGCCCCAGAACCCACAGGGATCGTGGGATCCACATGCAGTGCCCCGAACCCCACAGGGCTGTCCCGGGCCCCACAGGGATCCCCCGGCCCCACAGGGATCCCCCAGGACCCACAGAGATTCCCCGGGCCCCACGTGCGATCCTGAGATCCACAGGAATCCCCCAGGACCCACAGGGATCCCACAGCTCCACAGGGATCCTGGGCCCCACATGGATCCCCCAGGACTCTGCAGGGATTCCCCGGCCCCACAGGAATCCCCCAAAATCCACAGGGATATCCCGGACCCCACAGGGTTGTCCCAGGCCCCATAGGGATCCCCAGGACCCACAGAGATCCCCGGGCCCCACATGGATCCCCCAGGACCCACAGAGATCCCAGAGCCCCACATGGTCCCCCTGGGCTTTGCAGGGATCCCTGACCCCATAGAGATCCCCCAGGCCCCATAGGGATACCCCGGACTCCACAGGGTTATCCCAGGCCCCACGGAGGTCCCCGGGCCCCACAGAGATTCCCGGGCCCCACATGGGATTCTGAGATCCACAGGGATCCCCTGGAACCCACAGGGATCCTGGGCCCCACATGGACCCCCTGGGCTCTGCAGGGATCCCCTGACCCCATAGAGATGCCCCAGGCCCCATAGGGATACCCCAGACCCCACAGGGTTATCCCAGCCCCCACAAAGATCCCCGGGCCCCACAGAGATGCCCCAAAATCCACAGGGATACCCCGGACCCCACAGGGTTGTCCTGGGCCCCACATGGATCCCCCAGGCCCCACATGGATCCCCCAGGCCCCACAGGGATCCCCCAGGCCCCACATGGATCCCCAGGCCCCACAGGGATCTTTGGCCTTCAGGGGTAACTTGTGGCACCTCTCCCAGTGAATGGGACTCAGGTTTGCCCCCTTTAGTGAACTTTTAACTTGGCAAAGGCAAAAAGGCAACCTTGGATGAAGATAAATAGAATAAATGTGCCTTCAGTGCCCCTCGGTTCCTGGCTGGAGCTCCAGCAGTCTCAGCCCAGCCTGGTTCTCTGCCGTGGAGGGGCTATTTTCATCAACTTCCCATCAATACCCTTCTAATGAGTTCTAATTTCTCAAAGGACCTCGTTTGTAGAGCTGCCACGTAAACAGTGTGGGTGGTCAGTGATTATTGGGGTTAGAGCTCATATTTGATCATAATATGAGGAGATTCTTGCTGTAAATACAGCAATAGTTTGAGACTTGTTGGAAAATATGTGTTGCACTCGAAATAATCCTGACCTCTCTGAAATAAGGTTGGGCAAGGTCAGATGAATGAATTAATGAGTGTAAACTTTATGCTATTCTCTTGGAACAGATTTTTCTGGGGAAGTCTGGCTGTTTCCCATGTCTTCTACACTTAGATGGGATATTGGGAAGGAATTCTTCCCCGTGAGGGTGGTGAATGGAATGCCCAGGCTGTCCTGGATCCCTGGAAGTGTCCAAGGCCAGGCTGGCCAGGGCTTGGAGCACCCTGGGATAATTTATGGAAGTGTCTGTGCAGGCCAATGTGTGTCCTGTCCTGAAGGGATGGTCTGAAGACTCTGCTCCAAGAGTTTCATGTGCTGCTTAATCCAGTTGTGTGTCCCAAGGGGGAGGAAAGCTGATGGCAAAAGATAAGGTGTTAAAAAAATAGACAATCTATATATTGAAACGTGATGTTGTGGCTCATAAAGATCCATATCAGAAATGTATTTTGTACTCTTTGTTTCTCAGGTCTCTTTTAGTAATCTTGTTGGGATCTCTGAGCTTTTAACTCAAAAGCTCTGTGTTGTAGTTTCATTTTCCAAGCAGTTCTGCCTGTTTTAAGTTTCAGGTTCGTGTTCATTTGCAGGTTGTTCTATCAGTATATACTTGAAGAGCTTTATTTTACTGTTCAATAACTGTTAGTGCCTTGGAGCTCTGGAAACCTTTTGCTACAAGGGAAAAAAATTGACTGCACAAGGTGGTGTGTTGATACAAATTGACATTCTTCGGTGGGATTGTCAAAGTCACAGTTCCTTAAATGAGATAAAACAGCCTCCAAAGTCCTGCCTCTCTTTGCCAAAATCTGTGTGAAATAACTTGAGAAAGATGGTAAAAAGAACTTAATTTGAGAAAGTAGTTCTCTTGCACAACAGTTTAGGAGGATTCCTAGAATTGTGCTGGTTCAGGTGGATGGAGATTTGCTGGTTTAACCTGAATATTTAAAACTTTTTGTTCAAATGGTTGGCTGAAGGCCCGAGTTTGAAAGGGGTGGAAACAGAATCTGTTGAGAAGTGAAGTGAATAAATGGAGGGATTTGCTGCAGCAAAGCAAACAAAAGAACAGAAAAGGAACAAGTTCGACCTGTCTGTGCTGGAAATGGAAGGACCAGAGAGGGGAATGGAGCTGAGAACCAAAATCTACCTAATTCTAGTTTGAATTAAATTAAAAATAACTTCCCAGAATTATTCTCTCAACTTGTTATGGTGATGATAAGTAGGCCAAACATTAGATTATTTCAATAACCCCTAAGCACATGAAGTCCCATCCGTGGCTGAAGTTAGGAGGCCGAGTTCTATTGATTGTGTAAATATTCTAGAACTTCATTTGTAACTGTAAATTAAACAATAAAGATGCTGGACTAAGGATTGTGCAGCATCTTAAAGAGAAAGATCAGGTACTAAAATCATACATTTCTGAAATTCTGGAAGAATTAACATCTAAGGCACAAATGTATAAAGAAGCTAAAAGGAAGATATGTTCTGGTGTGGAAATGGTTTCATTGGCAAATTTATCTTTAAATGGTTGGGAAATCTTTGTGAAATTTACCCCAAACGGTTGCCAAAATAAATTCCTTCAAACTCACTGTGAGCCTAAATCTCCAGGCACTTGGGCAACGTGAATTTGTCGAGGTTTCCTGCTAAAATACTAAAATACAGTTGTTGCTGAACCAAACTGATTCAAATTTGCCGAGAGCCTAAATTCCTGGGTGCTTTTTAGCACAGATTTGTGGATGTTCTCTGCTGAAATGTGGATTTTTATTTTGCATGTAAATGAAATTGGCGTTGCCAGGAGGTCTTTTGAAGTGGCTCGGTGGCATTTTTAGGCGTGGGCACCCCCTGTGTGGGTGTAGATATGGGTATGCATGAGAAAGCAGCGTGCTGTCCCAGCCCCTCGATGTGTCCGTGCCCGCAGGGGGAGGATGGGCCGCCGCTCCTCGGACACGGAGGAGGAGAGCAGGAGCAGGAGGAAGAAGAAGCACCGGCGGCGCTCGTCCTCCAGCAGCTCCTCGGGCAGCAGGACCTACAGCCGCAAGAAGGGCGCCAGGAAATCCCGCTCCAGGTCGCGCTCCCGGGAGCTCCAGTCCTGGTCACACTACGAGAAAAGGTGCGTCGGGGAGGGGGGGAGTTACTGGTGCTGCTTTTTGGGAGTGTTTGAATCCAGTGTGCTCTGGTTGGGGGTGAAATGCTTTCCCTCGGAGCAAAGGGAGAAAGCAAACCCGCCACCAGGACCAGAAAAACCCAACACACCTGATGCCTGCAGCTCTCCTAAAGCAGGGAATGTGGAGATCCCAAGGGAGCTTTCTCATTGAAACAAGTAAAACCCAGCCAACTAAAATAACTTCCTTTCTTCTTCCAGCAGGGACACCTCCCACTAGCCCAGGTTGCTCCAAGCCCTGTCCAGCCTGGCCTTGGACACTTCCAGGGATCCAGAAAAGCTGTGCCAGGGCTCCCCCACCCTCACAGACAGGAATCCCTTCCCAATATCCCATCCAACCCTGTCCTCTGGCAGTGGGAAGCCATTCCCTGTGTCCTGTCCCTCCATCCCTTATCCCAAATCCCTCTCCAGCTCTCCTGGAGCCCCTTTAGACACTGGAAGGGGCTCTCAGGTGTCTCTGGAGCCTTCTCTTCTCCCAGTGAACCCTCCCAGCTCTCCCAGCCTGGCTCCAGCCCTGAGAGCATCTCCATGGCCCCATCCCAAGTATCTCAGCCTGACTTGTGGGGATCAATTCTAGCAGTAAGTGGAGCTGAAAAGCACTCCCTGTGTCCAGCTGCCCTGTGAATGTATTGGGAGCTGCTCCTGACAACCCTGCCTGGGGCTGGTAGGAGAGGGATGAGTTGTTTATCTGCACCCCCTTTCCTGTGCTCCTGCTCAGGCTCTCCATCCCTGAGGGCACACACTGGGATGCCATGGGCTGCCATCCCAGCCCTGGGCAGCTGCCAGGCACCTCTCAATCCTGTTAGTCCAGCACAGGCATGGCCATCTCCCACATAAACCAGAGCTCCCAGGGGCATTAGGGGCTGGACAGGGACCAGGGGAGTGGAACTGGAGCCAGGAAAGACCAAAGGGTCTGGTTTTTGGATCTGGCTGGATCCTTGGCTGTGCCCTTGGTTTAGGAGTTTGCTCCTGGCAGTTTTCCATGCTGGGGTCCTGCTGGATTTATCCCTGACTCTCAGGAATGAAAAGCAGCAGCTTCTAAGGTTCCTGCTCCTCATCCAGCAGGAACATTACATCCTTCCTCAGGTGAAGACCTGTTCCTTAGCAGGTAACCTGTATCTCTCTTCCAGTTTGGCAGCTCCTGCAGCCCCTTTCTCTTGTGCTGGATAATCACATATCACTCTGAGCACTTCCTGAGTTACAGAAGTGTTTCTGTGGTGTTGTATTTTAATATTAATCAAACATAAAGGCCAAAAATAGGGAGGTTCTCATTAGGATTGTAACTATTAGGGAGATGGAGGGGAAATCTTAAGGTTAAGTCTTGGAAGATATCCTCATTGCCAGTTTTGGGATTAATTGGTGTAATTTATGGATTTAGGACCTATTCTTTCACTTTTCTCCTTTGTGGATAAGATTTTATTCTTTGACTAAATGAAACTGGGTGGGAGGGGCAAAGGAAGATCCCCTCGTGCCTCCTGATTGAACCCAGGAGGACACTCCCCAGGTCACATGGAATAAATTAACACTGATTACTTAATTACTAAGAGCAGTGGAAGGGAGGCAGCCCAAGGTCTGCTGTGCCCTGGGCTGTGTGTTTGAGAGCACGAGCCTTTGGAGGCAGCACTGCCCCTGGGAATGGGAGTCACTGGTTCCCCTGGACCAGGGGCACTTGAGGCCTCTGGGACACAGTGCAACCCCCTGGGCCTGCACACCCTTTTGGGGTGGTTGGTGGGGGTTGTGCCTGTTCCTGTGGGGTTTGAGGGGCAGTGCCCCCCTGACAGGCTGGCTCTCCTGCAGGCGCAGACACAGATCCAGCAGCAGCTCTTCCTATGGCTCCAGGAGGAAGCGCAGCCGGAGCCGCTCCAGGGGCAGAGGCAAATCCTACAGGTCCCAAAGGTCCAGGTCCAAAAGTAGAACCAGAAGGTAAGGAAAAAAAACCTTCCACTGTAACAACATTCATTTAAAATCTTATTCCTGAGCTTGGAATTAACCAGAAATAATGGTTCCAAGGGATCACCTCAATGCCATGGGCCTGGAAACTCTTCCTGGTGTGAAATCCCTCTGGAGTGCTTTTCATCCACTAAAATCTTTTGGTTACACTGGTGGAACAATTTTGGAGAGAAGTTATTTATTTTGCATCTGATCAAGTGCAAAGAACATGAACGAAGTCATTGGTTTCATTGAATCATCTGAAAGTTCCTTGTGGATTTTTTTTGGTTACTGGTTTCCATCATTCCCAACGTTGACTCCCTGAAGTTCAGAGTCAACTTGGTTTCTCATTTCCATTGGAAAGAGATGAGTAATTAGTAATGCAATTTTTTATTAGTATTTAAAGATACCTGCAGTGCTGAAATTTTTCATAAATTTCTTTGTGACAAATGAATATTTTCAGTAATAAACATGATTTAACCATTGAAATCTAGCTTAGAAGTTGCAAATTGTGCTATGAAATCTACTTTACTTTTTTAATTAGGAGCAGCTCATTTTGTGTGAGCGTTTTTCAATTAGGAAGTTTAACTAAAGTTTACCTTTGGATACCAGAACTACCATTAACATTTTCTATTGGTTTTGAATTAATTCCTGAGTATATCAGGCAGATCAAAGCTGTTTTGGTGTGTATTTACAAATCTTCAGCCAGGTAATTTTGTGTCCCTGCACTAAGAATTTATTGAACCTGCTCTTTATATATATTTACATGCCAAACCACTAGAATTTTTGCCACTAAATGTTGAAGAATTGTTGTTGAAAGATGGGAATGTTCCACTTCATCTCATTTGTATTCTGCCCTGCCTCCTGCCCAGCTGGTCATTACAGGAGTTGCCTGGACACTTCTGGCTGCAGTGCCTTTGTAGTAGGAATTTGGTTTTTCCAGCTGCCTGCTCTGTCTGAGTCTCCTCAGCTCAGAGCTGGGCACCCCTGATAAGCTGCTCTGCTGCCTCTGGAAATATTCCTGGGAAAAGCCACCTTCTTTGGCTGAGAAAATCACTTTTAACCCACTGAAGGGTCCAAAGAATGAGGTGAAAATGCAGGGGTTTCAGCACGTCAGTGATGAGCTGATTTAGAAAGGGGTTTATTGCAATAATCTAAATTGCAGCTCTCATTAGGTGTGGTCTGAGGGTTGTCTCTTCCAAAGGGTTTGCTGATTTTGATTATCATTGCAATATGTGGAAATGAGGCATCTGAAAACATGACAACTGCCAGGAAATATTGAGGGGAAAATACTTTATGTATGAAGTCTATTATCTTTTCAGGACTGTAGCTCTGAAAGCAGAGCTGCATGTTGCTTTCAATGCATTTCCTATTTACAGACATGATTCTTCAGGGAAAATATTTATAAATAACATCCTAAATGATACCAGCAGAGTCTAAAAGCTTAAAACTAAACCCACCAGGACACATTAAGTCCTTTATTGTCATTTTTTTTTCCAAGTCTGCTGCAATGTTACACTGAGAAGCCGTGGATTAATCTGATTTTTGGAGCAGTTAAATCCTTGCAGAAGCTGCTACTCCAGGCCTGTGTTTGCCTGGTTGGGGTGTTGAGGAATTTGCAGTGATGCCAAATAATCCCTTTTCTGTCTCAAAATCACTCAGTCCAAGGGCTGACCAGCTTTCCACAGAGGACTGAGGACCTCAGGATTCTTCAGGCTGGAAAAGGGATTGTGGGGGAAAGAGGGAATATGATGGAGTGGTATAAAAATTAAAAATAAAAATGGTGGGAAAAACTGATTAAGGATTGAGGTTTTCCCAAGCTCCTCCCAGGTGTGACCTGGGGCAGGTGTGGAGTGAGGGAAGTCAGGTGGTGGCAGGACCTGGGAAATAAAAGGAGGTGGATCTTATGGATAAAGGAATTCACCTGGGGAGGTTGTGGATACCACAAGTGGAAATGAATTAAAAAGGAGTCAGACAAGAAGAATCCACTCCAAACTGTTAAATGCAGAGACAATTTGTCTTAGGAAACGTAGGTGTTTGTAGTGCTGAAAAGGAGTTTTCCTAAATTCCAGCTGTAATTCCTTATTTTCTTTGCATGGGGTGGGACAACTTCTTTTCATGTGACGTTTAAAGGTGAATACTGAAGAAACCACTTGTAAATAACTACTCAGAGTAAGTCAGGCAGCACTATTGGAAATTTAGATCCATCACATGGTGCCTTGAAATCCCTGGTATTGTTTTGGGTATAAATCATGCAGATGGCACAGATTCTGTACCCTGTGACATCTTTTCCCTCACAGTCCCCTGTCAAATTAGGATTTAAGTTGGTTTTTCAAGGTGGTGTGGCTGCAATGTGTTTTGAACAACTTTATTATCCAAGTTGTTTTTAACTTTATGGGTGTTTTATTTGAATGAATGCTCTACAGTTCTCCAATAGTGTAAAACACTGAATTATCCTATTTTAATTGGAAAAAGTGGATTTTTATAATGGCATATTCAAAAAGATTTTAAATAGGTTTTATTTGTAACCTAAAGCAGGGGTTTTTTTGTGCTTTATATGAGAAGAGAAGGGAACTTGTGCATATTATAACTATTTTATTTGACATGCAGCCTTTAGATTCAGGAAAGTGGGGCTTCCTGGTAATGCTTGTGCTTTACTGAGAAGAGAACTTGTGCCTTTATAACTGTTTTATTTGAGATGTGTTTTTTGAGTCAGAAAAGTTGGGCTTCCTGCTAATGTTTGTGCTTTCTTTGAGAAGAGAAGAAAACTTGTGCATTTATAAGTATTGTGATTTAGAGGCAGTTTTGGGAGTGAAGAAAGTGGGGCTTGCTGGTAATGCCATAAATTCCAAGCTGTCCTACAGCAAGGCACTACAATGCAAATAGGACTTAATAAGATCACAAACTGAATCGCAGCGAAACAACCGAGATTTACATTAAATTAGGAATTTTAAAACCGATTTAGTTTGTTTTACTGAGCATTTGCTTAATAACATTTCGCCTCCTCGCAATCTTTTTAAAGCCAATAATTCGCCCGTGAAACGCAGGCACAGCCCGGGCAGAGAAATTGGAAGCAACAGCTCCCTCTCTGCATCCACCCAGTGAGAGGAAGGAATATTTCAGCTCCACGGAATTTAATAAATCATCCCATTTCCTAATTCGATCATATTAGATGCTGATGTGGAAGGAGCATTTCGAATCCCAGCTCCTCATTAATATACATCAGGCTGGGGGAGAGCAGGAGCGCTCGTGGAGGGATGTCACAGTTCCCCTTCCTGACTTTCCTAAGTGGAACAGGTTGATGTGATCCCGGGTGTGATTTGTCACTGTCTTGCTAAAATGGTTTGGGTCGAGTTATGGAGTCCAGAAAGCTGGTGGCTGATAAATCAAACGGGGATTGAGTGGACAGGAGGCAGTGATTGATACTGTGACAGGATATGAGGAAAGGAGGCTCGAGCCGAGCACGCACGATATTGAATATGAGGAGGAAAATGGCCCTGGAGTATGGATATTATTCAAGGAAATGAGAATAATAATATCAGCTGGAAATTATTGCTGGCTGAAGA
Organism: Lepidocolaptes lacrymiger; assembly: GCA_035584035.1. NCBI lineage: Eukaryota > Metazoa > Chordata > Aves > Passeriformes > Dendrocolaptidae > Lepidocolaptes > Lepidocolaptes lacrymiger. The sequence continues at coordinate 1,351,222 of JAXCLP010000010.1, forward strand.
TTAGGAGGGTTCTTATTAGAATATTGTGCTTCTCGGGGCTGGAGGAGCTCAGCCCTCGTGCAGTTCCCGGGTGGATGGAGCTGTGTTAGTATTTTTAGAGTTTTCCCTGTGATTGTTCTGCAAGTTAATCATATATATATACACACACACTAATCATATATAAAATACTGTGCAGCAGACCTCACATCTTCTAATTCACAGAGCTTTACATAGAATTAACCCCTAAATGTTACCCTTTCTTCCTTGGTTTCCTACAGTCCTGTGATTACAGAGTATTCCACTGTAATTGCCTTTAAATATGCACGTTTGCTTTATTGTCTGCCAAGGTTTTTTGGCTTTTCCCTGTGTTCTGAACTCCAGGCTGCTGCTTTGGAACATCTTACCAAGTTCCCCAGCCCTTGGGCAGGGCAGGTTTGATGGGTGCTGCTCAGGGAGGTGTCACAGTAAAACCCCACTGATTTCTCTTTTGGTCTTTGGGAATTTAATTTTTTAATATTTTCTTATCTATTGCTATGATATTATATATTTTAGTGAAGGGTCAATATTGCACAGACTTTTTAAAGGTGTTATCACTGAGTGCTTCTGTATTTGTGGGACTTGGGATGGGTCTGTCTTCAGTTAATCTTTTTTCCATGCATCATATTATTTTAGTGTGATATTAATGTGTCAGAGTCTTTCCAAATTAAAACCTGGCTTATCAGCTGATAAAAACTGTTGGAGCCAGACATAATCTATACTAAATTGTATTCAAAATACAAGTTTTACTCACAGGCTGTGTCTGCCTGTCCTGCTTCACACACAGGAAAGGAGAGCTTCTGATAGATCAGTGTTTTAATTGTGCCCACCTTCAGGAAGAACTTCCTCTAACAGCATCAGCCTAAAGAGGAAAATAAAGGTTTTGAGGAGAGAGGAAGATGAAGGGGATGGACAGTTTGAGTGGACATTGATGTCAGCAGATAAATAAAGAGCAAAGTCATGGTGGGCCTGGCAAATTTGATTGACTTTGGGAGGAATGGGAGATTAATTAAAAAAAAAAGGGAGAAAATTAAATGATTCAGTGTAGCCGTGTGGACTTAGAAAACTGATTTGAATAATGTTGTGAAGAAAGACTAAATTTCAGCATGATGCAGATGTTTGGATTAAAGCTGGTGGTGTTCCAGGGAAGAGCAGAGGGCTGGATGTGGGACTGTGTTCCCTCAGGTGATGTTCCAGGGAAAAGGGGCAGCTGTGGGAACAAAGGGAAGGGTTTCTGGGCTGACCATCCCACAGCCACCAGGCAGTGGGAGTTTATTGTCTCATGGGGAGGAGGTGGGAGGGAAATTGGGGGAGCAGCAGCAGAACTGACTGGGAGCAATGGGATTGAGAGAGGGACAAACGTGGCCCTTTATGGCCTGGAGGAAACAAGGAATAACCAACTGCAAAGAACAAGCTCTTAATGCTCTTAATCTATAAAAATACTTTGAAAAAAGCTCCTGTGGAAATGGATCCAAGAGTTTTCCATGGAGGAGCAGACAGGAGTCCTGGCAGAAATGAAGCAATGCTCTTTAATCAGCATATTGCTTTGGAAATTCCAACCCAAGCCATTCCATGCCCCTGTGATTGCTTCTTTTTTGCCTGGTTGTAGTTCCTGGAGTTACTCTTCCTTTAAAGTATTGATCTCTCCTCAGGATGTTCTTCCTCCTGTCCTTGCTGCACAAATGAACACACTCTGAGCTGTACAGACCCCTGTGATTGTGCAAGGACTCTGTAAATATTACATGTTTGTCTCTCTTACTGGTGGCAAAGTTTGAAGCCTTTGGTCCATTAGAATACATATTTCATAGGTACTAATATATGTTCAATTAAGATACTGTAGCATTTCTTTCCTGAGACTTCAGATAAAGTGAAACTCAGATTCCTGAGTTTGCTGGCATGATCTTCAGTCTTTCTGTGGTTGGTCACATCAAATCATGTTTATTTTTCCCCCAGTAAATCAAAACCTGCAGTTTTATTTGGGCTCTTGTTGTGTTCCAGGTTGTTTCCCCAGGAGTCTCTAAAAATCCAGTGTTTAGTTCCAATAATTGACTTTTTCCAGGAGGAACTGAGCAGTTTGTGTCCCTGGCTGTCCTGGAAAGCCACGGAGGTGAAGCAGAAGCTCTGGAGATGTCCTGGAGCACCAGCCCTCCCATGAGACATTCCCAGCCCTAATTGACCACTTTGGGAAATTCAACTTCCCAAGGCAATGCCAAGGGCCCTCTAGTTCCCAGTGAGGGCACAGAGCTGCCAGGGACAGGGCCTTTGATGCCTTTCATGGGGATAGAACAAAAATCCAGCCTCAAAAAGGCTCTGAATGCATAAGTGCTGTTCATTTTGAGCTCAGCATCGAGCCTAATTCCATGTGAACTTGGTTTGCAGGCAGTGCAGGTGTTGTGGACACAGGTTTGGAGCAGAGCTGCTCATTTTTGTAAACCCTTTTATCTGTCCCTTTATGAGAGGTGTGTTTGCAGGTTGGTTGATTGCAATGCTTCAATTTGCTGCTTGGAAAAGGTGCTCAAGAAGATGATCCCTTAGTGGAGAATTGGTTTTGATTTCAACATCTCTGTGTTCTAAACCAGTTTGTATTTTAACTTCCTTTTCACTCCACTGTTTTGTGCTGCCAAAGCTCTGGCCAGGGAGCAGCAACTGTTCTGCCTTGTGCAGCTCCTGGTCTGGAGACAGCTCTGCACAGGGCAATTCTTTGCTCCCCTTTGCCCAGGATTTCAGGCCCTGCTGCACTCAGGATTTTGGTACCTTTCAAACATTTTATCCCATGAAAATCAAATGTCCTTCAAGATCCCACTGGGCAGTTTTTGTTGGTATTGCCACCAAAGTGCTTTGGGAGTGAGTTCATGCCAGACTAAGCTGATTAAATTGGGGATACTGTGACCCATCCCTGACTGTCCCTTCCTCCCTTGGTGCTGGTTCTCATCCCACACTTGTTCTTGGAGACCCTTGGAGTTCTCCAGTTTCCAGGGGAAGGCACCAAGTCTCCCAAAACTCCAAGAGCCAGAGCATGGAGAGCTGATAACTCTTCATCTGGTCCTAATCCAGGTTTATTGGCATCAGGGCTCTGGCCCTGTCCAAGTCATGGCAAAGCTGCACTTGCCTTCAGTGGTTCCAGATTTTACTGAGGTGTGATGGCAGAGGAAGAAAAGGTTATGAAAAAAAGGTGATAATTTCAGGCATGTGTAGAATTTTTGCCCTTTTACTGTTAGGAGGGTTTGAGGGACTGTCTGAGCAAAAAATGTGGTGTTAAATATGTGATCCCATTAGGAAAATTGTGAGAACTTGTCTTTGTTTTCTCTTTGTATAATCTGGAGGTTTATTTAAATATAATATATATTTAAAACAATTAAAATATAGGAAAAGATAGGAATTTAGCATCTATACCATAATTTTACCCCTAACTAAAATTTTTTGATGGCATTCTTGTAGATGTTTTTATTATTGAATTTTTAAGTGTTCTGCCAATATTTATGTGCCAAGCTCCAAAATACTGAATTTTAAGTGTTCTGCCAATATTTATATGCCAGGCTCCAAAACCCTGGGACACACAGGCTTTCAGTGTGGACCTGATCAGCCCTGAATGTTCCTTTAAGGTTGTCTCCAGTTGTGGCTTTCATTGGATCAGCTCATCTCCTCCTAATGCAAAGTGAAAATCTCTCAATGAATCGAAAGGTTTAGATGATGCTCAGCTCAAATCAGGATGGAGATTTTTGTTGGAATTCTCTACCTCTGATTTATATCCTGGAAGGGAAGGCAAAGGCAGGAGTAGGGTTTTATTATTTTACATTATTCATATACTCTTAGGTATCTATTTTTCATACTCTGATATCTATTTTTCTTCTCTAGTTGTTGGTTCTCCTCCATGGAAACATGCAGGGATGAGCTGAATTGTGATAGAATTTCAATTAATCTGTGGCAGAGCACTGAAAATCTGTTCCTAGCCCATATCAAAAAGATCTGCTAAAAGTTTGCCTGTTAAAGCTCTGAGCTTCTTGATTGGAGAATGGGGGAAAAAATAAGAAACCCCTTTTCCTATTTTTCTCCTATCTAGTCTTCTTGAAGTTCTTCCAAATTAGATTTTAAATGCCAATTAGGAGGTTGAATATACTAAAATAAAAGCAAATACAACCAAAATGGCCTCACCTTATGGCTAGTTAGGCTTTCTCTCTCAAAAGCAGAACCTTTGCTCTGAGCGTGGCTTTGAGAGAGAGATTCAGCCTAATGAACACATTAATTAGAACCATAACTATTTATAAGATAATTAGAAACGAAGCCCGGTAAACTGGGCTTTTCCTGCAATTAATGGAGGATTAATTACTGGAGGTAATGAAGTGGATTTTTCAATGCATTAAGGTGAAGTACAGAGATGTGCAAGGCTTTGTGAGAGTTGCATAATTATGCGGGGCGTTTGAGCGGGGCTCGGCTCCGAGCGCTAATCAGCAGCATTGCATCATTATGGATGCACTTAAAAAGCCTCCCCACCAAAATCACTGCCTAATTATTTCTAATTGGCAGGACTCTGTGTAGTCATTGAGCTGTTTGTAGCCATTTTAAGGTTCATTTAACTATCCTCGGGGCCATGTGATAGATGGGGAAAAAAAAAGCTGCCGCTCCGCGCTGGCCTTGGCCGGCGCCGTTAATCAATTTTGGTGGGCTTGGGTTTGAAATGCATTTGCTCATGCAGAGGTCAAAACCTGAAGTAGTCCAAGCAAAGTTTGGCTTTTTGAAGCCACTTGACTGCATTCATTAGCAATTAGTAAAATAATTGTGTCTGTCGCTATATTTGGATTTCCATCCGACTCGGGGCTCTTTCATCCCCGGCCCTTCTTGTGGCATATTAGCTTCCCTGGAAAGCAAATATTCTTCCCACAGACCCTTTTAGCAACTTCAGTGCCGTGCCATATGTTGAGAGCCACTCCTTTCTTCACTCATTTGTTCCCTTCGACGGCGCCCGGTGTTTCGATGCGAGCGTTGTGTTTGCTCCTGACTCGGTGCCCGGGCAAAGGCTCTCCCCAAGGGCAGCATTTGGGGTGTCTTGGAGGGATCAGCCATGAAGGCAGCACTCAAATCCGTGATGCTTCCCAGAGGTTGGTAGAGAGGGGCATCATTCCCAAGGTGTTGGCAGCTTCAGTGCCATGCCATATGTTGAGAGCCACTCCTTTCTTCACTCATTTGTTCCCTTTGACGGCGCCCGGTGTTTCAACGCGAGCGTTGTGTTTGCTTCCGACTCGGTGCCCGGGGAGAGGCTCTACCCATTTGAGGGCTTTTTGGGGTGTCTTGGAGGGATCAGCCATGAAGGCAGAACTCAAATCTGTGATGCTTCCCAGAGTTTGGTAGAGAGGGGCATCATTCCCAAGGTGTTGGCAGCAATGGGTCTCCAAGGATTGTCTAAAAGCTCCTCCTTGGGTTGGTGCCCCACCACCCTCAGTAACCACCCCAGAAACATTGAGACTATCACTTCAACATGCCCCTTTGCAAGATGTTCTCATTAGGCTGGAGTTACTTTAAGTGCCAATGGCAGATTTCACGTGGCATCCCATTAGGGAGGTGTCTGGGAAGGGTCTCTGGGAGGGGGGTAATGAGGGCCATGTGGGGTCAGACTATCTGGGACACTCTGCAGCTCCACGGGGCACTGCTGAGCAAATTGGGGGCCAGGAATAAAGGGCAGCCTGGCCATTTCTGCCACAAAAAATATGGGTCCAGTAATTTAATATTAATACCTAATCTGAACAATTAATCTTTAAAGTTATGGCGAAAGTTTGAGGTCGATTGAAAATAGTTACTAATGAAAAACCCAATAAAATGTCATTTATTTGTGAAATATTGTATCACATAACAGGTATTGCTTCAAGTGAGAGGTATTAATTCAAATAACAGCCAGATATCTGGTTTGGGGGGTTCTTTTAGGCTTTAAACAAAATGCAAAGCTTGGAAGAAAATTCCAGGGGAATCTTTGTTAAACAAAGGCACAGCTATTTAAAAATCACATTGTCATTGATTTTATTACCCATTTAAATTGGGGCTACCACCAATTAGTTTGTGCTCCTCCACTGATCACAATAGTCATGACACGTTTTAAAGTATAATAATAGTTTCATTGCTTTAGTTATTTTGTAAACAATCCAAGTTTTGTTGGTTTTCTTTCCAGTATGTTTTATTTTACAGTGTTTTATATAATAATTGCAGGTTCTATAATGAAAATACTTTTTTTTCTGGATACTAAGTGAAATTTTCAGAATTTCTTCCTTGGAGTTTTTAATGAGAGTTGGAATTTGGGAAAGACACTGCAGGGTTAGAGGTGAGAAGTGGCAGCAGAGCAGATTTTGGGGCTGATAAAGCTGGCAGCTCCATCCTCCTCCTCAGCCTCCAGGAGTGGAGCTGTTCCATATTCATCCAGCAGAATATTAAAACCAGACTAGGCTTCCCTCTATCTGCTCTGTGTTTGGAAAATACAAAATATTACAGCAAGATGCAGCTAACTTGCATGGAAATTAGAAAATTATTGTTGCATTTATAGAATGTGGCCTGGAAAGTAGGAATAAAATCCCCAAACTGTTTATGTTGTGTCTTCAAAGCATTTTGAGTGCATGGTGTGATAGTTTTGCTTTTTTGTGTGTGTTTCTAAAGCCCTTTTATGACTTCATTTTCAGAGCCTCGATCCTATAGTCAAGTTACAGGAATTTCCACTAAAAATTCTAAGTTTTTTTTTCATTTTTCAAATATTTTAATCATCTATTTCAGCCCCATCTCAGTTTGTGGGTACAAGGATGCACAGGTATCACAGGGTCTTTAAACTTACACCATCACTGGGGCCTCAGTCTTGGGGTTTTGCAAGCCCCAAAACTCCTACTCTTGTCCAGGACAGATGGAGCAGTGTTTGCCTGGCACTGACCTCACTGGGGCACAAGAGAGTGGGGCTTTTCAGCTCTTGAATCTCTCCTTTTCTTCTTAACATTTCACCATCCATGTCAAACTTCCAACAAATAAATACCTGGGTGGTGATTCCATCTCTGAAAGGGATCTGAGCCTTTCCCATGGCCCTGAGATACATCCAGGTCCTCCTGTTCTGGCAGGTGCAGAGACACTGGCAAGGAATATTTGGTGTGCTTGTTCAGAGTCCTCAAAGTCAGCTGGATCTTTGTTTTTTTAAAAACAGCTTCTAGCTGCATGAAGAATGGAATAACTATGTGTGTGTATAAATTCATCCCCAGGGCTGATGGGGTTCCTTGGGCAAGGAGTTTTGCCTGAACCCCATGGGGAGCAAATCTCCAAGCAAGGATCTGACCCCAAAGCTCAATTTAACTCAACTTTATATATTTCTGGAAAGTTCTGGCAGTTCTTTTCCACTAATTGTTGATCTCCTGTAGGTTTTCCAACTCTTTGCTGAGCTGGGGTTAGGTGTGTTGTCAGCTCTGGTTGTAGAGCCTTTCCAAAGGCCCTTTGGAGGAGAGGAGAGGGGAGGAGACACCAACACCTTCCTTGGCAGTCTGATGGGGCAGACCAGGAGGTTCCAGCCTGGAGAGCTCCGTGGGTGCCAACCCAGCTGCTGGACACCAAGCAGAGGTGCCAGCAGTGCCCCCTGGGTCCTGCTCTCAGTGCTCTTCATGCCACCTTTGGGGTAACTTCTGGTTCCAGGGGCAGCTTCCTGGGGTTTCCTCTCCCCGGGTGGGGTTGTGTCCTGGACAGGCTCTGCAAACAGGGCTCTTGGTTGTCCCAGGTGGTGGTTTTGTTTCATCCTGCTTTGCCCTGGCACTGGGGATGATGTTTTTTAAATGTGAAATATCCCCTTGTTCTGAGCTATGTTTTGCCACTTACCAGCTGGATTAAAACAGCTTCTTTTTCTCGTAGCACTGGTTTCATTTCAGCTTAAACTCTGACTCTGCTGCTGCCTCGTTTTGTTTTCACTCACCTAATATTTAACAATAAATAAACCCCCCCATATCATCTATATTTAACTCCCTCAACTACATGCATTTTAAAATTGCAGACTAATGATGACCTGACATGTTTTATGGATGTACCATTTTCACATTAAATATATATAATATTAATAATTTATCTACTCTGAACTCCTGCAATTGATACTTGAAATGATTTTACCTTTCCAATAACTTGTACATGATTTTTTTTCCTGGTGGTGACGTTGAGTTAAACAAGAAACTTTCTCTTAATGTGCTCTGAAAGAGAACATGGCATTTTGCTGCAGGTCCTTGTGCCTTGCACTCTCTTTATTACCAGTGTGAATACCCAGATTTGATGCAGAGCAGTTTTCCCCTTGTTCTGGCCCAGACTTTGGATTTATGGCTGCAGCATTAAAGAGCCCTGAATTTGTTGGGTTTGTTTGTGCCTATTGAGCCAATAATAATCTAATTAGAGTTGTGGCAGGTGAGAGACCCTTAGAAGAAATCCAGGGGAGGACTTGACATGTCAGGAACGTTCCTTGGAATGGGGATTGGGGTTTGCCAGCAAAGTAGATGATTTTTTCCCAAACTGACCTTCAGTGGGAGAGCTCAAAGGGAAGAAAACAAGCACTGTTGTATTTTTGGGCTCTGACTCCTCTTTCCATTTCCAAAAGCCTCTCAATGGCTCTTTCCCAGTTGTGGGTTTTGCACAGATGAGGTTGGCCCTCTCAGATACAGTTCAGAGCTTTAGTGCTCCGTAATTGGGGAAATACTAAACGCCCCTGACCTCATTTCCTTTAGAACAATGAGAATTAATAGTTCCACGTTTTATTAGGCTGATATTCCAGATGTAGTGTACATTTAATTAAGTGTAGTTTCCTTTTGCTTATGGTATGTGTCTCTGCTTTGTGTCGCAAATTCTTTCTAGTTTTACAGTTTTCCACATGTTTTCTTTCACCGTTTATGATTTTTTTCAAAGCGGCGCTGGGAGGATTTAAATCACTTTAGCATGCAGCAAAACAGTTCCCATTCAAACAATAAACGCCATTTTAGAAAGCCTTTAGATCTTCTGGCACTTCATAAATATAAATGTATAAAAACATTATGCAGTTGTAGTGCCCACCTGCTAATTAAATGCAGATTTCCTCAAACTTGTTTTAAAATCCGCTTATTTGTTTCAACTCGGGCTCTGCTCAGAATACATATGGCCCTTGTGAAACTAATTATGCTTATGGAGCAGCTGGGAAATTTAGTGCAACTAATTTTATCCAATATTTTACATTTTAATTGATTACCTGTGAAGAAATTAGCAAATTAACACTTATTGTGCAGTAACTGAATGGGCTTTTATGGAGACTTTGGGATTTTACAAGTGGCCCAAATGCTGATGGAGCAAAGGTTGAGTTAGGCAAGGTCTTGGTGAGCCTTCGTGGTCTGGGGTGAGAATTTGGGGATGCTGAGTGATGCCAAGCATCTGTGTGTTCTGCAACTTGGACATGAAAAGCAGATTGGAAAGTAATGGCTTTTCACAGAATTTTGGGAACATATGGGCTTATCTGGATCTAAGAACTCTTTGAAGATCTTTGAACTTGACTAAATGACTTAACCTTTGGCTTGGTGGGTGGGTGCTGGTGGGTGTCACTCTGGGGGAAGGGGGACCCTGCTGCAAATTTGCTCTCCAGTCTCATTTTTTTGTGCTTTTTCTGCAGTAGTCCTATAATTTGAACATTTTGGGATTTGCTGTAATAGGACTAATCATGATTCGTGTTATTTTTCAGCAGTAATAAAATAGGAGATCTTTCTTCTCTGCCAGATCTGTGGTTTCTGTTCCTGTTTAGTGATGAATTAGTGACACAGAGGACTCTTTGTAGCTCCATTTGATCAAGTTTTATCTCTATTTCCTGTTCTGTAGATCTTGCAAGATACTTTAATAGGAATTGAAGGGGGCTTAGGGAAGGGTGGAGAGGGATTTCACAAGGGCATGGAGGGAGAGCACGAGGGGGAATGGCCTGGAGCTGAAGGAGGGGAGCTTTGGGTGGGACTTTGGGAAGGAATCCTTCCCTGGAGGGTGGGCAGGCCCAGCTGTGGCTGCCCCTGGATCCCTGGGAGCGTCTAAGGCCAGGTTGGCTTGGAAAGGAACTCAAAGCCCATCCAGTGCCACCCCTGCCCTGGACAGGGACACCTCCCACCAGCCCAGGTGGCTCCAAGCCCTGTCCACCCTGGCCTTTGACACTTCCAGGGGCAAAGAACTCTGTACAATGATGGAAAATCCAGGAAAGCTCCTCTTTGGAGGAGTCTGTGCAGCAGAACTTCCCATTGCTGTGATGGTCCTCACTGGTGTCCACAGTGGCACCTCCTGGGAAGGTTATTTCTCAGTTTGTCAGTGTTCTCCTTAGGCCATTGTCACAAATTTGATGCAATAACTCGACTTTGAGGTTTTAAAGGCTGTTTTCTGGTATGAATAATGCCTGCCACTAGTTCTGCTTAGTCTTGGGAAGGAACAGAAATCTGGGATTGGAGCATCCAGCTGGTCTGAGCTCCATTTGTTGTTGCTTGCACCTGCAAAAGGTAGATGTGAATTCAAGTTCAGATCTGAACTGAGAAAATTGAGTTTTCTGACAATAACACTTGGGATCCCCCAGTTATTTCTGTTTCAGGGACTGCCCCCTTAAGTGAGGAGAGGCCTCACATCAATTAAAGGGGATTTGTGTTCCCACAGATCTCCTTTTTTTGGGTTGTTTGTTCATTTTGGGGTTTTTTTTTGCTGTTTTGGACTTTGCATCTTCCCTGCAGAGTTCTGAGGAATCAGAGTGACCTGGGCATGGTGAATTTAAGGCAGTGCTCTAAATCTGTGCTGCCTCAACCTGATGTTTGTAAAACCACTATCTTTGTGCCAACCCAAAATTAGGTTTAACATCAAGAATACTCTCATGGGTCAAAAAGAGGTCTACAAAAGGGTGGATAAATTTGTGATAACATCCCCAAACCCCCATTTTGGGCCAGAAAACATTCAGTGGTTAATAACACCCCCCCTCAGGGGTAATTTGATCTGCTGGAGGAGTGTTAATGGTGGCACCAGTGCCTGGAGAGCTGGGGCTGCAGGGTGGCAGCTGCCAAGGGAACCTGTCCCTGCTGTGACCTCTGGGCAGGAACAGGGACATTAACCCCCATGTGCTGGACAACTTCCAGGCTCCCAACAGCCTTCTGCCCCCCTGTGATTTATGGTCTCATCTGGGTGGAGGGTTTGCTTTTGCTCAGCCTGTTGGGGGTTTTTATTAACCAGTTGTTGCTTTTGAACCGGAGTGGTTTTTGTGTGTGATTTGGGTTTTAAAGGCCTTGGGAGTTTTGTGCTCCAGGAGGTGCTAAAGACATTTTTTATTTTGTTTTAAAAATTGTCTTTCCCCCAGTCCTCTCATTTTTCCACCAGAACTCTTATGGAATTGTGGAATCTCAGACTGGTTTGGGTTGGAAGGACCGTAAAGCCCATCCAGTTCCAGCCCTGCCATGGGCAGGGACACCTTTCATAGTCCAGTTTGTCCAGGTGGTCATTGGAATAAAAACTAACACAAACCTGACTTGCTCTTTTCCTGAATATTCCCTGTCTACTCCTGGTGTAATAAATAAAATAAAAAATAAATAAAATTGAGTGTCTTCCAAAAGAAATTCAGGAATAAAGGGTTTTTTGGATATATCAAGAAACAATGGAAATACTTCTTGATCTCTTTTTCAACCAAGTTTATCAGGAACAAGACAAATTGATCCCAGAGGAATGGACAGCATGACTGAGAATGGAGTGTCCTGTGTCCATGTAGGAAGTCACCTCAATAAACAGAGTTAAAAAGAGGAATAACCAAAGCCCAGCAGGTGCCCAAAGCCTTGCCCTGAGTGCAGTTCATGCTGTGGTGGCACCTCCAGAGCTGGAATGTTTGTACCTTCTGAGCTCAGCCAGCCCAGCCATGGAGACCTGCCTTTGGACGTGGCCCTTCTGGTTTTCCTGGGATTTCTGAGCATCATTATCAGTGCTGATGGATTTAATATGTGAACACACACTTAGCAGCCGTCAAGTCTTTGATTATTTGCAGGCTGAATTGATCAGAACTCCACAATTCCAAGTTGAATGTTCAAGCTGAAATTTCCTTCCTGAATGACTCCAAGATCAATTGGGTAATGGATGAATCCTACGTAGTGTGGTTTGTTATTTTATATATAACAAATTTAGACAAATATATATATATATTTGATATTCTTCAGAGTAGATGCAATGTTTTCTCTTTCACTTCTTTAGATAAACATGCAGTTTTGGAGTATGGATTGATCATGTATGCTGCATTATCCATGTGCTGTCTTTATCCAATGCTGTTCCATGGCACAGCACAGGGTGGGCATGGTGGGCAGGGCTGTGCTGAGCTGAGCTGTGCCCCCCCGTGCCCCCTGCAGGTCCCACTCATGGTGGGCAGGGCTGAGCTGAGCTGTGCCCCCCCTGTGCCCCCTGCAGGTCCCACTCATGGTGGGCAGGGCTGTGCTGAGCTGAGCTGTGCCCCCTGCAGGTCCAGCTCATGGTGGGCAGGGCTGTGCTGAGCTGAGCTGTGCCCCCTGTGCCCCTGCAGGTCCCACTCATGGTGGGCAGGGCTGTGCTGAGCTGAGCTGTGCCCCCTGTGCCCCCTGCAGGTCCCGCTCCCGTGCCCGACAGAGATCCCACAGCCACAGCAGCGAGAGGTCCCGAGACAGGGAGCGCCGCAGGGCCAAGGACAGGAGCAAGGACAAGGCCAAGGGCAAGGACAAGGAGCCCTCTGGCCCCAAGGCTGGGTAAGTGTAGTGACACCCCATTGAGTGTCCTTGTACTCCTGGAACAATTTTTATTTACGTGGTGGTCTTTATAGGCTGAGTGGACATTCTTCCAAGTGTTTGGATGGTGGGATTGAGAGGAACATTTCAGTTCTTTCCTCCCTGTCATTTCAGGTGTGCTAAAGAGCTCTCTTCAGTTAGTTGGGGTGAATATTTTCCCCAGATATAATAGCCCTGATTTAAGGCAATAATGAGGGATATTGGGAAGGTGGAGGTCACTGTTCACACACATAACACTCCCTCCCAGTGGCACAAGTTCCTCCTGGGCTTTGGTGAAGGCTCAAAATCCAGTTTCAGCAGAAGAACTTGCCCTTCAGAACCTGCTCCAGCCTCACTGGGAAGAGAAACCCTTTGTGCCCTCAGAGCATTCCCTCTGAGCTCAGGGGCTGACTGTGGGCAAGGATTGCTGACTTGGAGCCTGACCATAAACTGCTCTTAGGGGGCACAAGATGTTTTCCAGTTTAATCAGAGCCATCCAAGAATATGGATCGAAGCAGCTTTTCCCCTTACAGGTATCTGTCATTTGGAAGATTGAGGCTTTCTCAGCATCACTGTAGGGTTTGGGAGAGGCTTTGCAGAGCCACAGGTTTGAGTAAGGAGGGGACAAATCCCTTTGGAGTTATTTGTAATTGCTGCACAAGTATTTGGCTATGGAAGATTCTGGTACTGACCCCAGGGAGAGTGAATTAGGAGCCTGTGGCTTTCCTTGCCTGTAGGAACAGGGAGAGTCTGCCTTTTTCCTCATTTGTGCTCCAGGAAAACGAGGCCAGGTAAGATGTTTTCCAGTTGTGTTTCTGGCAGAGGCTTCTTCAGGCCTCCCAAGCTCTCCTTGTTCTTCCTCTGCATCATTTATTCATGTATTTATTTTCTTTTTTGGGGAAAAATGTGGGAAAGGAGATACCTCCTTGGCCAGGTAAACTCCCCCATCCTTGAGTTCTGGATGCAGAGGAAGGAGGGTGGTGGAACACAATCTGAGACAGCTCTTTGCTGTGTAAGTCAATTGGCTTGTGGAATTTTCCCCTTGTCCCCTGGAGCAGCAGGGAGGTTCCAGGGGTAAATTGGGTCAGTTTGGACAGGAAAAACCAAGCATTTTATTTTTCCTCCTGGCCTCTTCTGCTGTAACCAACACAACGATGGTGCTGCTTTTCCAGCTGCTCATTCACACCTTTTTTTCTGCTCTGAAATGTGAGGAAGAAAGTTAATTTAAAGGTAATTCCTACCTGGTGGAGGTTTGGATGTGGAATGTTGAAAGGAATCTGTTGTAGATGATTGTCCAAGTGAATGAATTCCTAGATCCAGTGTTTAAGTCAGCACTGAAAGTATCACTGTTCTGCAGAGCCTTTCCAGAGCCTCCAGCTCTGGGATCTGTGGAGGAAACAATCCTCTGACCCCTGCTTGGAGTAGATCCTTCCTCAAAGGCACATCAAGGACCAGGTCTCATTTTCAGTTTAAATTCATGGCTGTTTGGAATGTATTTATTCAAAATAGCCACTTTAAAGCTATAATGAAGATCATCCTGAAGCCAGATTGTGAGAAGATGGAACATAAATCCTCAGGTGCTGCTTGACTTTATAGTTTAACTTTGCATAAAAGGAGGTATTTCAGTTTGGCAGCACTGCAGGCTGTCTCAGGGTTGTATATCTAGGACTTTACTGTTCCCCTAAAGTGGAGAATCAAAATGCACTTTTTTAATTAAGGGCAAAATGGTTTTATTTGTTTGTGCCTCATATAAACTAATGGTTATCTTTCCTGTGCTTGGCTTGTGTGTTTGTGGATGTGAGGGGGGGGGAAGGCTTGTGTTAGGTTTTAATTCAGGGGGGAATTCAGTTCCTTTCAGGGTAGGAAACCTCTTGAGAGAGATTGGGAGAGTAAAAAATGAAAATTACCGAAAAATAGTGTTCTGGTCACTGTCCTTTGATGTTCTGCATTTCAGTGGTGATTCTTTAATGATGAGCACTGAACTTCATGGCTGGTGGAGATGTTTGAGCAGGTCTGTGGAGAGAGGCTGTGCTGCTTTTCCCTTCCTCCAGTCTGGAATGGTGGAAGGGATGTGCTGGTTGTCCAACCCTTCTGGAGGGAGGTGCTTGGGAAGCTCCTGGACAGCACCTGACAGGATTTGGGCAACAGACCTGGTTGGGATGAATTTCCAATGGCTAATCCAGAGGGGAGCTGCAATTCTCACATTAGACCTTTGCTCTGGGGTTTTGATTGATTATGGGAAAACCAGTGATAGACCTCCTGGACTTATTATGTACCTGGGTCTATCAATCTGACTTAAAAACCCCACTAAAACTTGTTATTGGTTGGTAAAGCTGAATATGCTGTTGAATTTTCATGTTCAAAGGCTTGATTAGCTCAAAAAAAGGCAAATTCTGGTGTTCTGAGACATGTTTTTCATAAGGCTCCTTATTCATTGTTGGCTTGGGGGAAAACCTACTGAAAGCCTGGTGGGTTTAAATAACTTCTACTGGATTTATGGGTTTCATCGTCTCTTTGGTAGCAGCAGAATTTTGGATGACTTTTTCAAGTGATTTTGACAATTTTTAATGGAATAAGTTAAGAGCAGCTTCTGAGTTGTTACAAGAAGAGAAGTGGTGACCCATTAATCAAACCTGACCCCTGGTTTAATTTGTGATACTTGGTGAGGTTATTGATACATTTGGGCATTAACTGGTTCCCAGCTTCTTAAAGGCTCTGGCAGATCACAGGATCCCAGAAGGCTTTGGATGGAAAGGAATTTAAAGGTTATCCAGTGCCATCTCCCGTCATGGGTAGGGACACCTCCCACCTGCCCAGGGTGCTCCAACCTGACCTTGGACACTCCCAGGGATCCAGGGGCAGCCCCAGCTTCTCTGGGCACCCTGTGC
>JAXCLP010000010.1:1387457-1402295 GCA_035584035.1 Lepidocolaptes lacrymiger
AGCCCCAGCTTCTCTGGGCACCCTGTGCCAGGGCCTGCCCACCCTCCCAGCCAGGGATCCCTTCCCAATATCCCATCTATCCCTGCCCTCTGGCAGTGGGAAGCCATTCCCTGTGTCCTGTCCTCCATCCCTTGCCCCATGTCCCTCTCCAGCTCTCCTGGAGCCCCTTTAGGCCCTGCCAGGGGCTCTCAGGTCTCCCTGGAGCCTTCTCTTCTCCAGGTGAACAACCCCCCCATCTCTCCCAGCCTGTCCCAGAGCAGAGGAGCTCCAGCCCTTGGATCTCCATGGCCTCCTCTGGCCAATATTTTATCAAGTATTACTTCTTTATTAAGTGTTAATATTTATTTGGCAGCTTTCACTATTTTCTTCTTGGAGTTTGGTTTCAGTGTCACCTCTCCCTGACGGTCACTGTCTCAGGTCCCAGTTTGTGGTGGTCACAGCTCGGTGGTCCCTGCACGACCCCTGGACAGGGATGTGTGGGAGAGTCAGTGGCTTTTAATGAGCTGTAGAACCAAGCAGCCAATTATTTGTGCTCACAAACAATTAATTAACGCTCTTAATATGAATAATTATGTTTATCTTGCTATCCTGGCAAAATTCCATGCTGGTCAATTATCTTCTGCAGGCCTGAATTGTCTTGTTGTAGCAGTGCTGGGGGAAGGGGTGGTTGGGCTTTTCCTTATTGGAATTGTATTACTTGAAAAGAAGCTTTTTCACAATATTTTTTTGATAAAAGACATTCTTTGTCACATATCCTGATCATTAAACCTGAAAAAATTCCCTTAGGAAAACCACTGTGGTGGTCTTTGGGACTTGCAGTTTTCATGGCCCTTGGGTTCTGACCAAATTCGGGGTGAGGTCCCTGAGGAGGCACCTCTGGCTTTGCTCCAGGGGGTGTGAGGCAGCCTTGGAGAGGAGCAGGAGTGCTGAGGGCTGCAGTTGTGGCACCTTAGCATGGAATTTGGGGGTTTTCCATGAAAAAACAGGGCATTCTGGGAAGCCTTCCCACTCTGGCACAGGAAGAGCCATGTGGGAAGAGCAGGCATGGATGGATAGAACGAGTTGTCTGAAGTTCACAACTTCCTTCTCATTTGGCCAGTGGGGTCAAATTGTCACTAATCCCAGATTAGTTTGGCTTGGAGGGGACCTTAAAGCTCATCTCATTCCATCCCCTGCCCTGGGCAGGGACACCTTCCACCAGCCCAGGTTGCTCCAATGTGGTCCAACCCCCTGTGATGGGGCCAGAATGTTTCTCCTGGAGCTCCTTCTGGAAAGTCTTCTAAAGGGGAAATGATCCTGGAATAGCAATGTGCCAGGGAAATCCTTTTCTGTCATGGGATCAGTGGCAGGGAAACAGTGCTGGGAGGGGCTGGTGGTACCAGAACCCATGGAGAATGTGGTCTGTAGCTTGTGATGTCAGGAGAAATGCTGATGTGTTTGTGTCCCTCCTAATTCCAGTCATGCACATCTCACTTGTTGCACAATGAGAGAGTTCAGGCCTCTCACCAGGAGCTGCTGTGCTTGTCTGAAATCTGTTAGTTTGGGGCTTCCTGAGGGGGACATTCAGCTTGAATCTTCACCTTGAGCCTTCTTGATACCTCAGAAAAGGGGATGGATACACAGGAGATTCCTTTTGGAGTGGGGAGTGTGAGAGCACACCCAGTGCTCGGGTCTTCCTGATGGGATAATTAGGATTACAATAATAAGCTTTTGGAAGTTTTAAAATGAAAAAAAAAATTAAAAATTGTGGAAATAAGCAGGTTGGGGCCCTCTCATAAAATAGGGTTAAATATTAATTATGCACACAAATGATGTACAGGTAATTAACGTTTGAGTCAACACTATTTCAGTATCAGTACTTTTATTTTTGTGGACATACCCTGAATTCTGCTGGGTTTTATGTTGTTGTTGTTGCATTGAGCCCAAGATGTTGAGCGATGTGAGGTTACAACCCAACCCATGGCAATTTCCAGAGGTGCAGATGGACACAGGAGACCTCCAGGCAGCAGGGGTGTGTTCCTGGAAAGTAAACCTTGGATGAGAAGGAAAGAAGATTTTACGTGCATTAAAAAGGATTTAAGTATCTCAGCTGTGAGTTTTATCTAACATATGGAATAGAGATGATGGTTGTCATCATGTTCCACCCACCCCACTGGGGAATGTGCTCAGCACAAGAAACAGCCTCAGGTTGCACCAGGAGAGGTTTGAGTTCCATATCAGGGAGAACTCCTTCATGGAAAGGGTGGTCAGGCATTGGAAGGGGCTGCCCAGTGGTGGATTCACCATCTGGGAGGGGTTTAGAAGATGGGTGGATGTGGCACTTGGGGCATGGGTTAGTGGTGGGTTGACGGTTGGACTCGATGGGCTTGGAGGGCTTTTCCAACCCAAACAATTCTGTGATAAATAATGTTTTTTACTATAAGTTGATGGTTGTATTACAGTAACCTGAACCAGGGCTTGGAACTGGATGACCTTTAAGGTCCCTTCCAACCCAAGCCATTTTATGAATTTATTGGAAACAGCCCTTTATTTCCATCACTTATTAATTATGAGGGGTAATTTCACTTTAAGGTTGATCCATGTTACTCTCAAAGGATTCTTCCCAGTGGGAATCCCTTATTAATAAGTCACAGTTGTGCTGAGCACTGGGATGTCCAGTCGAGAACGTTGTCCCAGGGTGAGAGCAAGAGATTGAGGGCAGGGGTTGGGGTCTCCTCCACCTGTGGCTGAGGTGTTATTGGTGTCCAGGGTCTTCCTCTTGGGTGGCCTGAAGTGCCACCAAGTCTCCCAAAATCAGGGATAGTGGAAGGTGCTTTTGGAGGAGCAGGGCCAGGGCTGGCTGTGTCCCTGCTGAGATGGTCCCCATGATGTCCCCAACCTCCCCAGGTGTCAGTGGCTGCTGGGAGCGGCCCCTCAGCACTCCATGGGGTACTGGGGTCGGCATTTAAACACTCCTCCTCTTCTCAGCAGTCTCTTGGAAATGTTTCCAGCCACTTCAGAGGCTTTGGATCAGGTTCATATTAGGCAATCACGCAGCAGAAGATCAATGGCTTATGAATATCCATGGAAAAAGCCATTCTGTTGGGCTCGATTTGCCTACGGGGATGAAATATGGGCTCCTCCTCCAGAGGGGCTCTGGAGAGCCGAAGGATTTGTGGAGAACCCACTGTCCTGAATATGTATTACATTAATGTGCACACACCACTAAGAGTTGTTCTGAGGGTTTGGTGCTTTCAGCTCCAGATATTAATCAAACAACCGTGGGAGCAAACTCTCATAGGCAGAGTATGTTAATGGAGGGCATTCAAAGGCTTGGAACAGTCTGCTGTTACAGTGGCGACAAATTTGGTCTAAACTTTGTAAAAGCCCCGAGTTTTGTCCTGTCACTTTGCATTAGCAACACTCTCTGAGACCAGAGCAGCTCCACATGAAACAGCACCGGGGCTTTCATGTCTTTGTGCCTGCCTGGAAAAGCCAACTTTGATGGTCCTCCTTTAATGACGCACCAGAGGTGGCTCCTCCACCAGGTGTGGGCAGTGCTGACCTTTCATCCCCAAAGCCTTTGGGCCTCTTTTTAATTCCACTCCATGAATTTGCCTCCCTTTTCCACTCTAAGTTTCCTGGGGTTGTTTCATGACTGTTGTGGCCTTGCAGGCAGGTGATGGGAGGGAGTGAAGAACTCCATGTAGTATCCTCGGAGTTATTTCCCTTGGGATGTGCAATGCCCCCCTCCCAGAGCGGGCATCTCCTCCACCAGCCCCATGGGAATGCCATGGGGACCAAGGAATCACTGATGAGCTCTGTGCCATGCCCTGCTGGACGAGAAGGCAGAGGAGAATGTGCCACCAGCCCTCCATGCCCACTGCTCTAACGATCCCATCACCCCGAGCTGTGCCCGCCTCCCTCGTGGCGCTCGTTAAGCGGTGCCCTAATTTGGGGGCAAATTACGGGCGAGGAAGCTCTGGCTGCGTCCCCCTCCCCGAGCCAGCAAACGAACAAAAGAAATATTGCATTAATTTCCAAATGATGCTATTCCATTGAGCAGCGGCGCCCCATATATCAAAAAGGGGGAACCGCTCCGTTACTGGCGGCGCTTAATCTTAATGGTATCTGTGGATGTCAAGGGCACGGAGGAAATTAAATCGGAAAGTGCAGATAGACCTAAGCAGACATTATCTCTTGATGATTGCAGTTTTGATAGGTATTTCAGTGAATTTCATTTTCGCCGAATGCTGGAAGATGAGTTAGCCACCAGATTTTCTCATTTTTCTTGCCCGTGATTTATGTGAGTTGAGTATAAAACTTTTTATGGGAGCGCCGTGGCGGGAGATGAGAGGGAAATTAATGCACTGGGTTTCCATCTCGGCCCCGCGCGCCATTGTCAGCGCTGTACATACGTAATGGGGCCATCATTATTCAGGGTTGTTTACATTCAAAATATGTAATGAAATCTGTTCAGAATAATGAGGGAAATAAAAGTTTCGAAAATTGTAAAGGTCATGAAGTTTGAGAAATGATGCAATGCTCCCAAAATAACATTTAGGCAATATAAATTACATTATTATGCACCAACTCTGCCTTATAGAGACATGAAGATAAAGTGCTTTCGACTAGTAAAATGCTGTTAGTGCTCTCTGAAGTATGAGAATGTGTAAAATGTTCCTGATTTCATATTCTGGTTTTGTGCATATTGTGGAAAAATATATAAAGGAACTTTATGGAGGGCAGTGGCTGCTTCAGCAGCCCCGAGTTCAGCTGCATTGCCTGGGAGGCTTTTCTCCAGCAAACAAACACTTGGGCATCAGTGGAATTAATTATTAATCTAATTATCGAGGCCACCCTCAGATTCACCTTTTTAGGGGGTCCTTTCTCCTCTCCTTTTTGGGATTTTGCACAAAAGTCTTCGATCTGAATGTATCTTATTGCACAGTGCTGGGATGAGGCATAAATTCCCCCAACTCTCCCTGGTCTGGGTCTAAAATACGAATCTCCTCACCCTGATTTTATGCAGGTTCTCCTCAGAATAATTATGTTTTCCCCCTCCACATTTTACGCTGTATTTATTTGTGGAAAGAAACAGCCAAAAGCAGGAAACACAAGTAATTTTTTAAAAAAGTTAAAGCAGTCAGGAGGGGAGGTGAGTTGGTCACTGTGTTAGAGCAAAGAGAAAAGGCACTATTTCATTCATAGGGGATGGTCTTGATTAAGCTCTGATTAATTGCTGTGTAATTAGGCCTGATTTGGGGTAGATTATTAGATTATTTTATATATATATATAAAAACTGGGTGCTAATTTAGAGGTCATGATGGTGATACTGGAAATGCTTTTCATTTTCAAAATGGTGTTTTGCTCTAATTTTTCATTTTCAATTGCTGCATTTCCATCCAGAGGTTCCAAAGGGGATGTGATTCCCCTTGTTCTGAAATATTTAAAGTAAATATTTAAATTAAATTTTTAAATATTTAAAATTGTGGGAGAAACTGGAGCAGGAATTCAGGGCTGAGGTGCCCCTGCTGAATCCCTGTTACCTGTTGGAT
Organism: Lepidocolaptes lacrymiger; assembly: GCA_035584035.1. Taxonomy (NCBI): domain Eukaryota; kingdom Metazoa; phylum Chordata; class Aves; order Passeriformes; family Dendrocolaptidae; genus Lepidocolaptes; species Lepidocolaptes lacrymiger. The sequence continues at coordinate 1,392,996 of JAXCLP010000010.1, forward strand.
GTGCATTCCCAGCCTGTCCAGGTGTTGCAGAGCAGTTTCTAAGGTGTTAATTAAATTAATCATTTGGATCAAACCCTGGATTTACCCACATGACTTATTTGTAACATAACACAGCAGAAGTAGGAAATGATAAAAGAGAAATGACCCCCTCACCCTCATTTAGAAGCCAAATATTAATAACCTGGTCATTTTTTTAAGCAGAGGGGATCGTTGCCACCCTGAATTGTGGGTTCAGCTCAGAGGTTCACAATCCACATAATTTTCAAAAGATGCATTAAAAAAAACACCACCTGAATTTGTGGAATAAAGACCAGATAAAGATGTTGATGCCCAAATCTCTGTTCTATGGACACGCTGGAGTTTTTGGGAATTGTCCCTCCATTCCCATGCCAATGGGAGTGCCCCAGATGATATTCCAGGCTGCAAGGAGATAAGTGGCTGGGTGCTGATTTTCCAGCCTGTGTTGTGTGTCTGCATCCAACATCATCTCCATTCCCTTCCCTTTTTAAAGAACTCACACAGAATTTAGGGCTGTGGAAGTCGCACATTTCCAGTAACTTCTCCTTTCTAAAAGACCAGGATTAATTTCTTTTTAAATCTGATTTCCAGCTCTCTCTTTCTGCTGACTGGTTAATCCAGTTTGCTGTATCCACTCCCAGTAGGAAGCCCTTTTCCCTTGCTTTTCCTCAATCATTTTCCCTGAAATGAATACATTTCCTGGTCCTCCTAAAGGAGCACTCGCTGCAAAACCTGATGTGGATCCCCTGAATCCCTCCTTGTGTTGGAGTTTTTGGCAAACCCTTTGATTTCACTCCAGAGATCCATTTGTGGTCATTCCCAGGGGCTGGGTTGGTTTTGGTCTCAGTGGGGGTGCCAATCCCTGAATTCCCATGCCCAAATCCAAGGGTTCAGTGGCCAGTCATGCCCTGGGGGAGGGAAGGAGCAGGATTTTGGGACTGCTGAGCTGTCAGAGTGCTGGCTGTGCCCTTTGATGCCAGGTTTGTCTGGAGGTTCAGCTGGATGAGAGTCCTTCAGTCACAATTCCCAGGTGTGTTCCAGCAGGAATTCTGGGCATTCCATTCAGGTGTTCAGCCCCTTTCCAGCTGGGACTTTGCATTCTGCCACCTATTTTGTCCCTGGACTCTAAATTATAAAGTTTGGGCCCTCTCATTCCATTTTATCTCCCTTTCCTTCCCAATTTTTATAAATCAGGAATCATGGAGGAGGAGAAGGACTCCAGGCAAGTTTTCCAGACCTTTTTGTCAAGGTACTGATGTTTTTTCCTGGTTCTGACTGGAAGAGCCACATTCCATAAGCAGGTTTTCTCCTCCTGGTGAAGTTTGTACCATCATTAACTATATTTTCTATGGCCTTCACATCCATTAAAGAGAAATTGGGCTTTTTCTGTTCCCTGTTATTTTGCTAATTATTTCCCTTTCCTAATTAGTCCATCAGTGATGCTGCCTCTTTATTTATATGGGAGCACCAGACCCCTCAAGTACCTCTCATGGGCAGATCTTACCATTATTCCACATTTTATGGGAGTTTTCTCCACTTATAATTCAGGTATGACATACTTTGTTTTCCTATAGGTCTGACAGCATTTTAAATGGACAGTTTTATCGTGCTCCTTCCACTCTCAAGCTGTACTGGAATATTCTGGGAATTTGTGTTACTCTGTAGGTAGACTGTGTTGAGGGGAGGTCCATAAAATGTATAAAATTCATGGGAAATGGAGTATGGAGTTTGTTTATTGATCTTGAAATGTTTTCTGTTCCCCTCCAGGCTATTTAATGCAAGAAAAGACCAGGGGTTTTGCAATTAAAATGCAATTCTGCTTATTAATTTCCACAGTTGCCTGTTGGGCTTCTTGGGGCTGTGAATTCCTCAGGTTTTCTTCCCTGTTATTTCCTCTCTTTCATCCTCTGTAGCAGTTTAAATGTCATTTTTGCAGGTTTTATTTTAGGGCTGAACTCTCTCCTGCAGCTGGGCAGTGGGAAAAACACATTCCTGCTAGTCCTGGAAAGGAGGGAAAATGGGCAAAATCCTGTTTGTAAAGTGAACAGCATCAGGGCCATCTCTTCCTGGGTGTATATTCCCAATTTTTATACCTTTCCAGTCCCTCAGCTGTTGGGTTTTTTGGGAACAGGTGGATCTGTATCCAGCCAGGACACTGGGCCTGTACCTGAGTGTTGTTAATGATTAATTGGATCAGAGGAAAAACTCCCACTCAGACATAAATATCATTTTACCATCCAATCTTTTCAGCTGATTTATGGCTGCAAATGTAGAGGTTTAATTCAAATAGTGCCAGATGTGCTTATTATATTTCTGTGTTATTAATTCATCTTGTGAATTCTTCCCTGGGATTTTATTTTGATGTATTTAATGTGAAAAATGCTCCTCTGTCAGTTTGGAATTTGCCACCTCAAAGGCTCCCGTAAGGAAAAGATGATGATTACAAGTTCTCCATCTCCTCTGTTTTTATTTTTCTTGTAATATTTCATTATGTCCTCTCATACAAATAAGCTCTTTATTTTCAGTTTCTTTGGTAATTATTTTTTTAATCACCTGATGAGGAGTGGGTGATTGGAGAGGAATCTGACATTCCTCTGCTAAAGAAACCTGTCTCACAATCTTGTCCATAATTTGATTAAACTCTATTTAAAGCTTCTCTGTTGCTGTTTCCCTGTTGAGACAGATCTGCTGGAAGTAGGCTCTCAATATTCCAGGGAAGGCAGGCCCCTGGCTTGGAGAATGAGTTGCAATGGAATGACAGATCTTTGCCCTCTTGGGTTAATTGTTGTCACTTCTGCCCTGTCTGTTCCCACCACTCACACACCGAGCTGTCCTTTGGGCTCTTCCTAATGAGGGTTTTCCCTGTGCTGATTGTTCTTTGGGAATGCCCTGGGGCAGGGAAGTTCTCCCCAAGGGCATTCCCTGTGTGTCCCAGCCTCACTGGATCCCATTCCCTTGTGTGTCTCAGCCTCACTGGATCCCATTCCCTTGTGTGTCTCAGCCTCACTGGATCCCATTCCCTGTGTGTCTCAGCCTCTCTGGATCCCATTCCCTGTGTGTCTCAGCCTCTCTGGATCCCATTCCCTGTGTGTCTCAGCCTCACTGGATCCCATTCCCTGTGTTCATCACTCCCTCTAGTCAAGCCTGTCCATCTGCTACATCCCAAAGCGTGGAATTCCCTGTACACTGGGTGGGATGCCATCATCCAGTGGTGATTCCATGCTCACCTTTCCAGGTGCTTGTTGGGCAATCTCAGGGAACCCCACACCTCGTGGGCGCCTCCAGCACCTGCCACTGGAAACTCAGTTCTAGGATTTGTTTGCCCTATTGGAGTTCTTTTCCTTCTGTGTCGTGCTCAGGACCAGGAGGAGAATCTGAGGCTTGATTTGTGCTCCACATCACCCTGCTAGTGTTTCCTCCACCCATCATTTCAGCATTTTGAAGTTTCCTGAGGGTCTTTCTGAGTCTTGGCACTTAATGGTCTCCTGAATCAATACTGACCTGCAGCAGCTGGTCATTATCCCACATTGCTACCAGCTTCTCCCAGGCTCTGATTGGGATTTTCAGCTGAAATCATCTCTGCCCTTTTTTCTCCCATTATTGGCCTCCTCCACCAGCTGGAGAAGCCTTTTCTGGGGCCGAGTGAGTCCCCTTTGTCTCCAACCCCTTCCTGCACTCGTTGTTAGGGCATATTGATTGCCAAGAAAGGCATCTGTGGTGAGTTCTCCTGCGGGTGGACGATGCCCACGAAGCAATTAGTGCTTGGTGTGGGGGCAAAGGGGAAGGTGCCTCCAAGGCAGCTCCCTGTGGGATATTGCCCAGGAAAAGGAGGATTTGCTCTGTCCTACCTTATCCCAACAGGGCACGTTCATCCCTGGGAAGAGGGGGGTCAGTTGTGTCGGGATTGGTGCAGTTCTGGGTTTTATCCCACCTGTCCCTGCCCTCTGGCACTGGGAAGCCATTCCCTTTCTCCTGTCACTCCATCCCTTGGAAATAGTGTCTTTTTGTGTTCCTTGTAGCCCCTCCAGGTCCTGCAAGGCCACAGTTGGGTCACCCTGAAGCTTCTCTTCTCCAGGCTTTACAGTCCCAGCTCTTTTCCTCCCTGGAATTAATCCTTGTGTAGGAAATGGGGAGAAACTGGGATGGTGCAGACCTGAACTGGTTAGCAGAAAAAATGCTGAGCTGAACAACAGCACCAAGATTTGTCACGTTGTGTTTTCAGCGCAGAGCCAAAACCTCCCCAACTTTTCAGACACTTCCAGAACTAATCAACTCCTGAACTCCGTGACAAACAGGGTTTGTGTCTAAATTGAGCTGTGGAAATGTCTGAGTGGTTTCCAATGTGAAGGGCTGGCAAGCCCATTGGACACAGTGCAACATCACTGGGCTGGTTTGCATAGCAGGACCTCGGCCAACAGTGTGTTCCTCACCCCGAGAGATGCAAGAAATACCTTAAAGGAGAGGAAAGAATCCAAGCAGAGCACGGGAGGAGTGGGAAAAGTCACCAGATTAATCATGTTAGGGATGGATCTGGAGGTGTTTGTGGGTGGTGGGGTCGCTGGGAGGGTTTGGTGCTGGAGGGCTCGGGGAGGAGCTGGGCTTGGGCTCCAGCTCTCAGGTTGGTCCTGGGGCCATGGCACAACAGGGACAGTGTCCCTTGTCCCTTCTGGAGGAGGGCTCTGGGCTGGGGGAGGTGGGAGATGCTCTTGGGGACCATCAGCCCTTGGTGTCGGGTGTCCCAAGCCCTGCAAGGCTGACCAATGCTCTCTTTGCAGACTCCTGCTGAACAGGCCAAGGCCAGGCTGCAGCTGGTCCTGGAGGCAGCTGGTGAGTAACATTCTGCCCTTCAAAGCTAGAGGCAATTTTTGGAACAACACCTTGTCATTTTACCTGGATTTTGGCAAATGTTCTCTGGAACCCACCTGAGGTTCACGTGGAACTGCTTTGCATCATCCCTGGTTGGCACTGGGTAAATCCCTCCAAGGAAATAGAAATAAGTGATATTTTACACTTGGGTCTCACGTGTTTCTCCTCTGGCTGCTGCTGGGGCTTTATTCTGTGCTCTCCAAAATTTGGGTCTGTTTTTTTTTTTTTTTCACTTCCTTTATTTTTAACACTGATGTGGATTGGTGCATGTTTGTATTTATTTATTTGGAGTGATGGCAAGCTTTCCAAAAGGCTTTTCCAAAGCTTTCTGAAAGGCTCACATCAGGAGGCAGACCAACAAATTAACTCTCTAAAGGGAGAAACATTCCTATTTTACTTTTCCTATTAAGAAATAAAGCTTTCAGTATTTCATATATATTGTAATAAATCCATGTTTCTCTTTACTTTCCTATTTGCATTTTTAACTTTTTCCAAGAAATACCCTTTTTTTTTTTTATTTTCCCCCTTATGCAAACCTGTTTTAAGGAATAATCTCACAGTTCTGCTTTTCCAAAAGAGATCCAGCCTTTTGCATTGTCTGGCTCCCAGTTCATTCCTTGTTCTCCAGAACTTTTAATAAATCCTTGAAGCATGTAATTATAAAGTAGATGTGACAGCCCTGACCTCCAAAGCACAATGGGTGTGTTCTGCTCTCATTGCTCACACCTCAGGTTTTCATTTTAATATTTTAATATTTTAATTTTAATGTAGCAAAGATAACTCTGGGTTGTACATCATCATCACCTGGGCTCCAAAATTTCCCAAACATATCAAAGGGCTGTGTCATTGTTAAATTGAAATATTCCCCACTGAGCTCTGACTCTTGGATTGGAGCTGTGAGAACCAAAGGCACTTAATGTCTTTATGTTTCTTGCCACCCAAAATAGAGAAGGAAGTTCTTTCCTGGCCTCACTGAAGTCCCAGGCCTTGGTGAGGTCACCCCCACCTTCCCCCCAAGTCCTGCAGTCTCAGTTACATTTCATTTGGGTTAAACTGGGCTGAGTCACTGTTGTTTCAGCATCTTTGTCTTACTCATTGCAAAATCAGCACTTTTTCCACCTTTTAGTCTTAAAACTTAAAAGTAGATTTGTGGTAGAGCATTACCCTGCGACTTTCCCAGGAGTCCAGGACCAACAGGTTCATTTCTGGTGCTGTTTTGGTGTTGCTGTTGGATTCCCTTGAGTAGAATTGAATGTAAACCTGTCCTTGGCAATGATGAGTGAGGATGTTGATGTGTGTAGGGCTCGAGACAGACTCCATCCCAAAGCTGGGAATAACCCAGAGAGTGTCTGGCTCTGCCCCTTCCAGGAATTGCTCCAATCCCACTAAACAGGATAAAAAGCTGTGCCTTGTTCCCAGTGGATTATCTGCCTGGATATGGTTGTTGGTGACACTGGTTGGGACAAACAAAAACCCTTTTGGGGCTCAAAGTTCCCAACAGGTGTTGGAGAGACATTTGGGATGGTCCCCTCTTGGTTCATCCCTACTGACATCATGGAATTCTGGAATGGTTTGAGTTGGAGGAACCTCAAAGCCCATCCAGTGCCATGGGCAGGGACACCTTCCACTAACCCAGGTTGCTCCAACCTGGTCTTGGATATTTCCAGGGTTCCAGGGGCAGCCCCAGCTTCTCTGGGCAAGTTCTTGGATCTCTTGTCTTTATTTTCCTCTCTGAATTCCCTGTGGCAGATATTTAGGATCTTGGGAAAATCTGCCTTTGGGATTTAACTTAGATATTACCTTAGGAAACAACAGCTGCTTTCTCTAAGAGACAGGAGTCAGCAAGGAGTGAAACAGGTGCTTTTTGTTTAATTTCTGCTTTTCTGGTGCATTTTGGAGATGGGAATTGTGGCTTTTGGGCTCTCCTGGTGGGAGAGCTGGTAGAAGAAAAGCTTGGGAGGGAGGAGGGAAGGTGGCCCTTGTGCCATCCAGGTAAGAGAGTGCTGACCAGAGGTTTTGTCTCCAGGTCCTGCATTCACATTGACTTTGTGAAATTGTTCTTTGAAGGTTTGGGTTCCTGTCAGTACCTTTGCTCTCATTAAGGGGAAACCCTCCACTTGAACCCTTGGGGCAGCTGATTTTGGTTTACCAGAGCAGGAGTTGCTGCTCTCAGCCCTGAGTTCGGATTTGGGTGACTTTGTTGGCTCAGGTTTGGGAAGTGGGAGGAGGAGGCAGGAGCTCCCCCAGGTCGCCACGCTCGAGCAGATGTTAAGCAGGCAGTAGTTGAATGTTAATTTGGAGAGGGTGGGATGTTTAAGCCCCTCTGAAGTGTTGCATGTGGGCCTTCCAGGGCCAGCCACAATGCCTGGGCCCTCGGGGGACTTTCCAAGCGAGAGCCCTTTCTCTGTGCCGCTCTATATGGACTCTCTCAAGTCAGTCTAAAGCAGATCATCCCTGGGCTAAAGCTCTCCAGCCTTTGTTGCTGGGCTCTGTCGGGCTGTAATTAGGCCTCCTGGCAGGCCCTGCCGGCCAGTTAATGGTCATATGGAGTTTCTATGGGCAGACTGGCTTTGTGCAAATCCTGGCTGGGGAGCCGTTCATGGGTCACTTCCTCCCACGCCGGGGCTTTGTGGCTCTGCCCCACGGGCTGCCGGGAGCAGCTTCCCTTGACCAGCCCGCCACAATCCCCCCCTAATCCCCAGTGTCAACAGAGGATTTAGCTCAGCTTCTGTCACTTACACTTGCCAAACCACTTGGGTGTCTGTGATTCCTTTCCCAGACTTCGTTCCCCAGGGGCGGGTTTGTGTTAAACGCTGCTCCCGTCATTAATTTTAGGGGAAAGTTTGTCCCCCTTCACGTCCTAAACTCAGAACAGCCCAGCTCAGAACTGCTTCATGCACAGCTCAATTCGGCCTAGGGCACCAGTGTTTCCTCACAGAGATTGAAACGTGGATGAATATTCCAAAAATATCAATAAATTCCTCTGAAACAGCACGTGGACGTTGCAGACTATCAATATTCCTGCCCCTTCCAAAGGGCTCCCAAAGCTTTTCCACGGGGCTAAGCAGAAATTTCTTGCTCTCCATATAAAGACGCTGACAAAAGGCAATTGATCTGGATTTTCAAAGGTCCAGAGTTGAAATAAGTGACTGATGTATTTTTGGAATCTGCATTTCAATCTCTGGCTGAAAGAGCAGTCAAGAATGGGGTGGGTTTGTGCAAAGAATTCATCCCCGAGTTTATTTAAAGGAAACTTCAGGTTGGAGGCACTAATGGCACATTGACAATGGGCAGCAAAACTGGGGGAATACAAATCACAAGCATTTCCCATTTATCTGTTGGGCTGCAGTTCTGGATATTGGATATTTAACTCATTATCAGCAAATTGCTGCCTTTAGATCCGTGTCTTTATTGCATTCTACGTATTCCTTAAAGGGAAAAGCAGGGAATGCAGCAAGTCCTTGGCTCTTAACTGTTGCAAATGCAAATGTTTTATAATTCCCTTTTATTATTGAGGAGAAAAACCCTAATTTGCACTCATTGCCTGATAAATATAGTTGAATATTCTCTGCTTTTGGGCATCAAAATGGCTCATAACAGATGTGGCTGAAAGGACCACATACGTCGAGTGTATGATTTTAGTCTGGTGGAACTAATAGGATCACTTGGTACTTTATAGATTCTTGCTTTTCTTTTGCTTTAATAAAAACTGTTTAGTTAAATAGGTTGGCCTCTGTTTGGCTCTTTTCTGGCCGTGCCGAGCAGGAAGGGGGGCAGGTGGCAACGAGGAGGGAAAATTCCCTTTTATTGGGGCTTCTTTTCAGCTGCCAAATTTATGAAATGGTCGTGGATGTCTCCTTTGGATTGTGCTTTTCTTTCAGTTTTGCTGTTTGTGTTCTTGCCACTGAAAACTCTGTGGCCTTCATTTGAATTTGGAATTCTGCAATGAATTTTGGGAGGGTGGATCACATAGACACAAAGGATGCAATAACACTGGAAATACTGCACTTGTTTCAGGGCACTTAAAAACTTGTTTTTCAAATACTTCTTGCCCCAGAAATGGTAAGAATTTGTACTCATAACAGGCTTAAAATATGTTGAATATCGAGAAGGAGGTTAATTTAGTTTGCTGTGTGGGTGTGCTTGGTTTGTTTGATTTTAGAATTCTCATTTCTCTCCATTTCAGGGAGTTGTTTTGAGTAGCATTGATTGGGAATTTTCTTACTATTCCCTGTCTCATCTTTGGAGATGGAAGATTTTAGAATTGGTTAAGATTGGAGGGGACCTTAAAGCCCACCCAGTCCCACCTCAGCCATGGGCAGGGACACCTCCCACTGTCCCAGGTTGCTCCAACCTGGCCTTGGACACTTCCAGGGATCCAGGGGCAGCCACAGCTTCTCTGGGCACCCTGTGCCA
>JAXCLP010000010.1:1406176-1416765 GCA_035584035.1 Lepidocolaptes lacrymiger
TCCAGGAGAGCTGGAGAGGGACTGGGGACAAGGCATGGAGGGACAGGACACAGGGAATGGCTTCAAACTGCCAGAGGACAGGGATAGATGGGATATTGGGAAGGGATTCCTGGCTGGGAGGGTGGGAAAGAGAAGCTGTGGCTGCCCCTGGATCCCTGGAAGTGTCCAAGGTCAGGCTGGATGGGGCTTGGAGCACCCTGGGCTGGTGGGAGGTGTTCTAGTTGTATATTATGTGTGTTAATAATTTTATCTAAAGACAAATTATTATCTTCCATTTGGGGAACTTCCCTGCCATCTCAAATCCTCTCTGGATCCCCTCTGGGAGCTTCACACAGAGCTTCTCAAAATGTGATGAGCAGCCCTTCACTGAGTGCCCAGGGCTGTGTTTGCCTGTGGATTTCAAACTCCTCAGTCCTTGTCTGGTGTTTGGTTGGGAGGGGAGACCTGAACAAGCTTCCTCTGATCCTAAACCAGGGAGTGGGAGAGAGAGAGCCCCCCTGGGAGTTAAAACATGCCCTGGGAGCTTTTTCAGACCATGATAAGGGGGAAAGGCAGTGTTTGTTCTGTATTTGAACACTCCCTTGGCAGATATGAGCCATATTTGTGTACACACACAGATAGACATGGAGCTTTTAGGTGCCTTCTTTTAAAATGGAAAGCTGGGCTTGCTTTTAACCCTCTCCCAAAAGTGAAGCCAGGAAGGTTCCCATGGAATTGAATGTGCAGCCAGGAGGCCACGAGCCCTTGGAAGGATTGCACTTGATCCATTGGAAAGGGCAAAACTGGGGCTTTAATAAGAGGCAGCAGCAATGAAAACTTCTGTCCTTTGCCATATCCCTTGTATTGATTACCCCAGCAAGGAAAAAAGAGGTATTTCAAAACACAGCTTATGTGAAAAATCAAATTAGGTGCTTTCATGTCAGATCCTCCCTTTAATTCCCGTTCTGTTGCTCCTCTCTGTGGGTACAGTGTAATTTATTATTGGAGATTTCTGGCCAGGCTGCTTTGTTTAAGCCATTGAGTATCTCTTTATGTTCTTAAAATACCCAATGAAACTATTTAATCAGGGTATTTTCTTAAAGCTTTTTGAGCATTTTATGCTGTTGATCTTAAGCCCTTGGAGAGTTTCCTCTGAAAGGTGTGAATGATTTTATAGTGATGAGGCTCTTTGAGCCAGAGGAAATCGTGGTTCCATTGGTGTTAACTCAGGGCAAGAAAGCAGGAAGGGAAGGGGCCATCCTGGATTCCTCAGTCCTTTATGGAAAATGGGTTGCTCACATTAATGTTGGAAAAGAGCAACAGCTGTGGCTGCCCCTGGATCCCTGGGAGTGTCCAAGGCCAGGTTGGACGGGGCTTGGAGCACCCTGGGCTATGGAAGGTGTCCCTGCCCATGACAAGGGTGGAACTGGATGGGCTTTGAGGTCCTCCCAGCCCAAAGCAGTCTGTGATCCTCACTCAGGTTGATGTGCCCACCGGCAGCTCAGGGTTTGGCTCCTGTGTGTTCCTGGCCTGAGGAACACTTTGTTTCTGCATTTCCTGATCTGGAGTGCAGGTGAGGCTCAGGGGGAAAGGAGAGAAGTTGTAGAAGGGCACATGGAATCCCAGAATCCCGGACTGGTTTGGGTTGGGAGGGACCTCAAAGCCCATCCAGTGCCACCTCTGCCATGGGCAGGGACACCTCCCACCAGCCCAGGGTGCTCCAACTTGACTTTGGACACTCCCAGGGATCCAGGGGCACCCACAGCCCCTCTGGGCACCCTGTGCCAGGGCCTGCCCACCCTCATAGTGAGAAATATATTATTTTTAATCCATCCTAATATTATCTTTTGGGCTTTACCATTTCTATGTTTCTCTGCAGTACAGGCTGACTTCCAAAACCTTCTCAATTAACGTTACTCCCAGCATTTTTGTGGTGAAACTCACCCTTCCCTGTGCCCTTCCTCAGCACTGGCTGTCCCCAGTTAGTCCCAGTTAGTCCCCATGATCACCTGTGGCCCCAGTGGCTGAGCCTCCCCAAGCTCTGCAGCAGATCCATGTGGAGCTGGAGCTGGGCTGGAGCCACCCCATGCCATGGGCAGCCCTGGGCCCTGCAATACCCTGAGTAGCAGCCCCAATTAGTGAGCCCTGCGGTGCCACCCCCAGTGCCTGCCACTAATGGGCTCTTTAGAACCTCTTTAAGTGCTGGTGCCCTGACAGAGCCCTGCAATCAGAGCCCCGGCTTTGCCCTTGGCAAGCAGAGCCTCATTTGCAGGGGATAATAAGTGTTTACTATTTAGATGGCTGGCAATAAAATTTCTCTGAATGAGATTTTCCTGAGAAAATACCACCTGATTGAGTTAGTGGCTTTAATGGACTGCTGAGACGTGTAAGAGCTGTTTGTTGAAGCAGCACTTTAATGGTTCTCTTTTTTTTTTTGGTGTTAAAGTACAAGTTGATTCTTTTTCCGAGTAGAAATTTTATCATGGAATCATCAAGGTTGGAGAAAACCTCCGAGCTCATCAAGTCCACCTTAACCCAGCACTGTTTTCATTGGAAAGCTTAAGCTGAGCTTTCCATGCACATCCCATATTTTTATAATCTTAGAAGTGGACAATAATCCCAAATATTGGCAATATTACAGTTGCAAGAGTGATGGTGTTGCAGGGTTTAATCCCTGGGGGAATTATGCAGCAGGCTCAGCTTTGCAGGGATGTGCTGGACAAAAGGTGGGGCCATTTGGGCATTTCCAGGGAGAAGCACCTGAGGGAACAGGGAATGAAGGGGCAGAGGGTGCCCTTTAGTGCTGCCCCCTCCCCAGGGACAGGGAATGAGCCTGAAGGAGTTCAGAAGGACAAAGTGGGGGCACTGGGGAGTCCTGTGGGATTTGAGCCATGTGGAATTGATCCTGGGAATAAGGAACATCCCTGGTGCACTGTGAACTTGGGGGGGAAATCAAAAGTTTAAAATAATTAGACTTTTTATTATCATTTCAGGGGTATTGTGTCTTTTTCTTTATTATATACATGAAATGTGTGTCTGCACATTATATATGCAATTGTTTGTATTTCAATGTTTTAATCTTTAGATGGTGCAAAGAAACATTTTACCTTAAATCAAATCACTCTTGAAAGTTGGACTCGATGGTTTGGAAAGCCTTTTCCATCCTTAATGATTCCAGTTTATTTCTATTAAATTTGTTTTAAGATCAAAATTCAGCTTTGTTGAATTGAGCAGTGTGATTAACACAGATATCAGATGTCCATCTGAAGGCACAGATCCCACACAGACATCCCTTGGGTGCTTGCCTGAGTTCAGAACCAAATCCTTCTTGCTGGATGAGGGGCCTCAACACAGCAGCTCTGCAAGGTTTGGTGTGCCCCCTCTCCATAAAACTTCAGTGAGTTTTAGTATTTCAGATTATTTCTGTTTTCTGAGGATGACAGAAGCACACTCTCGACGCCAAGTGCAGCAGCAGACCTTGCCGAGCGCTCCCACCCTCCGTTCAAGCCAGCTGGAAATGAAACCTAATGGGGGGAAGGAAGTTTATGGAATTTCTGCTGCTGAATGAGGCTGCTTATTTATTACTTTGTACAGCTTTATCCAAATATATAGATGCAGTAAAATCACCCTGCATGGGATCCCTCAAGGCTGCAGATGAGCAGTGCAAGTGCAGGTGTATTTTATCAGGTGTGCCCTTGGAGGTGCCTTGCCCGGGGATGACAAATCTAGAAATCACTCCTTTGGTGTTTTTCAGTCTTGTACTTGTCTGGTTACCATTACTCTGGTGGGCTCTACTGGAACTTTTAAAAACAGGCCTTTCTTTGAAACCCACGGGGAAATACAACGCTCCAGAAAAGAGTCAGAGAGCCCAAATTCGGGTGTGAGTTACTGAAGAACCACTGCAGTGCCCTCTTTGCTGGGGGCTGCTCAGCCTGCTGGGTGGGAGGGTGTCTTCTCCTCTTAATGCAGCGCTGAATTCCAGCCCGGAGAGCCCCTGGCAGCATTCCAGGCCGAGCTGCCTTTCCTGGGAAGATAAATTGTTTGTTTTCAGCAGCGTTTCTTCATCTTCATCGCTTAATCGCCAATGAGATTTTACAGCAGCCGCTGAATATTTCAGCAATATATTTCCCTCTTTTATCCTGGGGGAGTAGTTAATAATGCTGAGCACAGTAAATGATGGCAGTAGTTAAGGGTACAAGCTGAGAAGGGAGAGTTTCCCATCACTTTGGGATGAGTTCCGTGCTCTCCGTGTTGCTGCTCCCAAGGCTAGCCCGGGGTAATTGAGTGTGTGCTGGCATGGGCTGTAAGTCTTCCCCACAAATCTTTCCTTGACACACACTCCCCCTTTTGGTGCCAGATGTCAAGTTCTTTTGGATTCCTGTCTTATGATTCCACAGTTAGGGTGTAGTAAATCCCATGAGTCCCCTGTGCCTGCACCCCCAATTTCTCCCCCATGTCCCATCCAGTGTCTCTCTGAGTTAATACTCTTTGGGGCTGATACTCAAGAACAGCTTTTTCTTTAACGGTGCCTTGGTGTTTATGGACTTAAAGGTTCCAAAAAATCACTTGGAAAAGTATTTTTTGATCCTTTTTGTTTTCTGTTACTTCACACAGATTTGGTTCATTAGCATCGTGGTGGAAGTGGGAAATGATCATGAGAAAGGTGACCAAAATTCCTTCCTCCTTCTGGAGAAAAGCCTCTGAAATGCTCCTGCTCCTCGCCCCATTATTTGTATATTAATTATGCTCCGTTCTTGATTGAGTTTGTGTTGTACTTCGGTAACTAATTATAAGTTTGTGCTTAGAAATTAATGCAATTTGATGTGGCCACGTTTGGTACAACCCATTTGTTCCAAGGTCCAGATGCACCTTCTCTCTTTTTCCTGCTGAACTTCCACCCCAAGAAACTTGTGCTCCCTCTTTTTTGGCCACAGGTGCTGCTCTCCAGCCCCTTTCCCATTGCTCAAGGCATTCAAAGATATGCCCAAATTTCAAGCACTGTTGAAATCCCAGATTTCTCCTCTTCTCTTAGCAAGTGGTTCTGTTCAGAAAGTCCTGGAGAAGGCAGAAAACTTGTCCATTTTTGATCTAGGAAGTATCCCAAAGGATTTTCTAAGGAGTGGGTGTTTCCATCACCTGGAATACTTTTTTTGCCATGGAGTCCTCTCTGGCTGCCCTACCTGGGGCTGGTCAGGAGTGTTTTATCCCTGCCCTGTCCCACTTGGCCACAGCTCTTGCCCCAGGAAGGGCAGGGAAGTGAGTTGGGATGATTATCTGGGTGATTTGTTGTTATCTGGACCATGGGGGTCATCAAATCTCACAGGGTCTGGTGCTTTCCAGTGCAGATGAGCAGCCAGTTGTTGTTCATGGGAAGACCATGGGTGGTGTCCATGCGCTGGTGGGAATTAAGCTCACACATTGGGAAGGTTGAGCTTCAAAACCCACTGAGAACCTGAGGTGGCCCTGCCCAGGCAGAAGGACATTTAGCTCCATGGTCTGGTGAGTCTGTGCTGGCAGCATCATGAGTCAGAGCCACTTTATTCCTTCTGGTTTTATTTGGTTGGGAATCACAAGTTGGGAATTCCCAGAGTCCTTACAAGGTGCTGGGACCAGTTTGGCTCCTCTGAGCCGTGTTCCCTGTAATCAGCTGGAAGTCTCCATGCTTTATGGCTTCCTCTCCATGGCCAGCTGGGTTGTCATCTCCTTGGCTTTCACTTAACGTGGTGATTCCTGACGTTGGGAAATTGGCAGGTGAAAGAAGGGCTCGTTTGGAAGTTTTGGGAGGGAATTTTTCAGGTTTGCTGACAGGCTGTCAGGCTGAATTCTGCCCTTAACCTTGTGAAGAAAAGCTGACTGTCATTCCCAGTCCACGGGCTGGAATGACAGTTGGATTTGAGGCACATTGTCAGGGTTGGTCCCAGAAATTATTAGAATAATTTGAATAGTGGTTATATTTTAAGCAAGTAAGTATTTTTTGAAGTAATATAATTTATTTGTGGAATTATATGGAGGAGCTGTTACATTTCCTTGTAAAGGTCCATGGTTGGTCCATCATCAGGCTCATCTCTCATGCAGGTGCAGTGGGGAATTGGAGCTGGCCCATTCCAGAAGGATGGATTGTTTCCTGGGAGGTGGGATGGGACACAGTCCATGGAGATGGAGGGCTTGGTGAGACCTGCTGTGGGACAGGTTTCACCAGGGCATGGAACCTGCTGCTCCTGCCGAGACCACGGCTTGGCCCGAGATCCCCATGGGAAGGGGTGGGTTGGGGGAGCACTGAGGTCACTGAGGGGGGAAAAGCCACCCTAAATTTGTCTTTCAGAACTTTTGTGATGAGCTCAAAAGCATCTGTTCCATCAGCACTGTAGGCCATGGGTAGGGACACCTTCCTTGGGTGCTCCAAGCCTCGTCCAGCTTGGCCTCCCTCCTTTCAGCTCCGGGACATCCCTGTCCATAGGAGACCCTCCACTGTGCTCTCCTTTCTGCATCCATGGTGTGCCAGGGGGTAAGAAACAGCTCTGGATAAAAACAGTTTAAATAAGTTGAATCAAAGTTGGAGCATTTCATATGGATAATTTCTCAGTCTTCCAGTTGAGCTGAAAATTATTCCAGGAGGATATAACAAAAAATAATCCTATACTCCTGCGGATTTTATATCTGGATTTTTTTTGCTCCTCAGTTGCTCTTTTAGCTCAGCAATTTAGGAGAACATTTAACTCTGGGCTGTCCTTCTCCTCTCCCAAGCTCTTCCTTCCTCTTCCCTTGAGGAGGAGAGAGCTGCAGGTTGGGGGGCAGGTCTGAGGTGAAGCATTAGCTGATGAGAAGATGTGCAGGTGGGTGAGGCACAGCCTTTTGTGGGATGGAAGCAAACCTTTGGAAGCAACTGGAGCCAATTAATCCTTAGTGTTAAAACATAATTTGGTTGGGGTTTTTTTTATCCAACGTGTGTGTGTGGGGAAAACAGTGGGAGAAAGAAGGGAATTAGGAGTGCCCTAAATAATAGATGAACGTTCCTTGCCAAGATCTGCTGATTAAGTCTTCCTTAGGGTTATTTTTGTAAGTGTGGAGTGCCAGCCCCTCAGCTGGGGTAAATGTGCTTGGCTCCAGAGAAGCCAAGGGCATTGTGCCAGCCTGGGGATCTGGCCCCTCATCCTGGGAAATGAGGATATTTGGGGAGGAGACTGGTGGGGGCTCTCTGAGGTTGCTGAGGATGACACTGTTTTGCTGGTTATAGCAGGACAAAAAGGTAAATTTGACTTTTGTAATGAATTTCAAGGAACTACTTGGTGTTATTTTCAACAGATATAAATGACTTGTCCTTAAAGTACATCTCAAGCACTTGCATGGGTTGAGGGACACAGCATGGGAAACATTGGGGTTTAATTAGTTTTGTGGATGGTGATGTTTTGCACCAGCATTTCTGCCATTCTTCCCTTCAAAGTGCCACAATGGCCATCACTTGGAGCTCCTTGGAGTGAGAGAAGCAGCAATAAATACCTCTGCTTTTGGAAATGTGTTCCTCACACTGCAGCTCCTCGTCCACCAGGAGTGAGGTGCTGCAGTTTAGTGGGGCAGCTCATTGGAGTCCAACCTGGGGTCTCCTTTGGCCACGTTTTAGTGACATCTCCACCGACCCCATCTTGAGGCTGCTCATTTGGGCGTTGCTTAAAAACCCAACCCAACAACTCAAAGAAAGTGCCCTTTGTTCTTCAGTGCCCTGAAATGCAGTGTTTGACCTTCTGCAGTGGTCAGGGAAGTCTTGGGGACGTTGGAACGGGATGTTATCCTGTCCCTTCCTCCCGTTCCCTTCCCCACAACCCATATCCCCTTTCAGCCTGTTTTTCTCTCACGGATTTACGCTTAAAACCTAAGGTAGTGTTGCACCTTGGAGAGGACTCACAGCAACGCCCCCGCCCAAGTTTGCTCTGTCCCTAATTGTCACGACCGTGGCATTCATTTCCCCGGCCGGAATATTGAGCGTGTCGCAGATGGTCATGAATAATGTCCATTTGAAGCGCGGGCGAGCCGGCGAGATGAATGAAGGGCTGGGGGGATGTGACAGGCAGCACGCTGCTTTGTGATCATTCCAAAGTTCTAATAATCTCCCTCACCTTCCCTGCCTGCCTCTAATGAAAGAGAATAGGTGATTGCACCTCGGGCGATCTTCGGCGCCTAATGACTCCTCCAAAGGCAGATTTATGAAGCAAAAATTAACTTTGAATGAGGATTGAATTGGCCCTGACAGGCTGATAGACTGTGACACAGATTCTGTGGCAAAACAGACGTAGCCCTAATTGATTATCAATATTTTAAGCAAAGTGATGAAAATAAGCATTAAGTGATGAGAAAGGCAGTCTTAATACAGCAGGCAGGCAGCGGGACGCGGGCGGTCTGTGGGGAGGGTTGTCTGGCAGCTCCTCCTTCCCTTCCCTTCCCTTCCCAACACCCCTGTCCCTGCCCAGCCTGCTTTCCCTCCTGGATTTCTGACCAGCATGTTAATATTCTGGCCAGGGATGGACCTGCTTCCCTCTCTCTAGAGAAGTTTTGTTTAATATTTAACCCATTTTAGCTGGAGAATAACTCGAGCTTGTTTTGTGCTCGGCAGGTTTATGGGGTCTTCTTCATGCTCTGCTTTCTCCTGGCCCTGGGTCACTCCTACCCAGTAGGTTTTCCACAGGCTGCATCCTGGAAAGGGTAGCAATTAAAGAAACTAGTGAAAAATTACCTGGTTGGCCTGAAAAATCTTCACAGATATCTTGGTTACACCAGATAAATCAAATGTCTTGGTTATACCAAATATAGGCAAATATCTTGGTTACACCCAATATATCAAATATCTTGGTTATGAATTAGGACAAGACTAGGAAAACTCCTGTGTTTCACTTGGTTTTTTGAGTCCCACAGTACTGGCTGTGTCTTCTACCAAAAATGCATTTAGTATTTTGGCTGTGAGGGGTGAGAAGTGATGTCTCTCACACAGGAGGATTTGGTGGGATGACATCTCTCTGCCTGGAAGGGGGAAAGGCTTCCCATAAACTTTTGGGCTTACAAGGAATTTTTAGGTGTGACTGGCAGGGCTGGGGAGGGGACAGGGAACTCTGGACCCACCCTTGTGCTCAAGCCTCTCCAATACCTGCATTTATTGGGAATTATTTGGATAGTGGGGAGAGTCTGGTGGAATTAAATTATGTGTCCCAGTTGGAACAGCAATGGCAGGAACTTCTTCTGTTTGGGATCACAACATAATTAGGGAGGACAGGGCTGAGTGGAGCCATCGTGGCAGGGAGAGGTTCCATGTCCATGGGTGGAGGGGACAAGTGGCCACCTGGATGATGGATTTATGGAGTCATGGAATCAAGGATTCATGGGATCCTACGCTCTTTTAGGATGGGAAGACCTCTAAGAATGTGCTGTTTAAATCCAGGGGGAATTGTTCTTATAACACCAACTAAAAAGACAAAACTGTAGAAATCTGGGACAATAAAAATGTGGGGGGTGGTGTCACTTCTCCTCTGGGACTGACAGGGACTGGACTCTGCTCCTGGGGAAGGAAATCTCAGAGCAAGTGGTTGTTTTGAGTTTGTGCTGGAATTTGTCAGGTGTAGAATAGATAATGTTCCACGTCAGCCTCTGAATATTCAGCAGAGAGGATTTCCACCAGCCCTGATAAATTTAATATACCAGAGAAAAACAGCATGTAAATGAAACAGGGCCTTGTAAATTAATAATGGATTCTACTTGTATTTTTCTATGTGAGTTGACTGAATATTTTATAAGTGCAAATATGTTTGTGTTTAAAAGAAAGGGTGAAGTCTTTCTGATGAGTGTCGTGGATGGTTTGGCTGCATTTTAGATGGGATGTCTGTGTGTGTTTTTGGAGTCCCAGGGCTTCCTTTTCCCCAGATGCATCTTGTGTTTTCAACTTTGAAGAGCTGGAAAGTCCACAATTATGTTGAATTAATTTATTTTGCTGAGTGCCTTGTGGTTTGCAGCTGGTGGGTGTTCTGACACTTCTCGCTTTTGGATTCTGACAGTAAAATGAGTTCTTGGAGTGGGGCTGAGCCTTTTCCCTGCACCTTCCCTGCTTTTCCCGTGGTGCTGGGACAGGGCTCTGCTGCAGGGGCTCTTCCACGGGCTTTGCTGTGCTTTCCAAAATGCCCTTTCCACCCCCAGAACAGCCCCTGCCCCATTGGTACCTTGGAATAATTCATATTCTTCTGGTTTCCTTTAATGAGCAGCTTCTCCTGGGACTGTTTTACCTCCTCACACTGGGAGGTTGGTCAGGACTGAAGCATCGCTCCGATGTCCATCCGTCAGGGAGTGGTTCTGCTTCCAGACCTTCCACCACCCCAGAGGTTCAACAGAATCACAGAATCATGAGATTATTTAGTCTGGAAAAGTCCTCCAAGATCATTGAATCCAACCATTCCCCAGCACTGCCAAGGCCACCACTAACCCATGTCCCCAAGTGCCACATCCACAGGGCTTTTAGAGCCTTGCAGGGATGGGGATCCAGCCCTGCCCTGGCCCAGCCTGAGGCTGTTCCCTCTGCTCCTGTCCCTGTTCCCTGGGAGCAGAGCCTGATCCCCCCTCCTGGCCGGGACTTGCCG
>JAXCLP010000010.1:1470279-1496613 GCA_035584035.1 Lepidocolaptes lacrymiger
TGTCCCCCCTGGCCCTGCCCTGTCCCAGCCTGAGGCTGTTCCCTCTCCTCCTGTCCCTGTTCCCTGGGAGCAGAGCCCAACAATTGGGTGTGAACCCCAACACTGGAGCCAGGGAAGAGCCAGGAGATGCTCACAGGAGGCTCCCACGTTGCTCCATAACCTCACCTGTTCTCCCATCCCTGTTTTTAAGGGATTCTGAGGAGCAAACCAAGTTCCTGTTGAACTCTGCTCGTGATGATTCCCAGCCTTTTATCGGCCTTGCCTTCAAGCTGGAGGTGAGTTCAGTGTGTTCCTTCCTAACAGAGGGAATCCAAACACATGGTGCTACCAGAACATGGGTAGAGCAAGCTTTAAAATCAGTTTAAATTTAGTTCAAACTTAACTTTTAAAAAAATTGGTTCCCACCCCAAAATCCACAGATGTGCCAAGCAGTGCCAATTTGGAAGTTTCAAATGGGTTATGGGCCTCAAATAGTTCATGGTTTTCTTAGTTGAAGCTTGAACATTTAGGGGGGTTTAGGGGTTTATTTCAGATACTTGCAGAGAAAAATCCTAGGCTTGAAAACAATGGAACATGAGAGGCTTGGAGAGGATCCAGTGCACAGTTCTAAGCAAACAAGTTGTTTCTGCCCAAAGAGCAGCACTTCAGATTTCCTATGGAAAATGGCTGCCCAAATTCCATGTTAATGTTTGCCCTGTGGGGCAGGTTTGGGAGTGATAAAAAGGGTTCAGAAAATTGCCAGGAAATGCCAAATTCCCTCCTAGAGCCAGGGAAAGCTGAGACTCCTAAAAATGTTTCATTTCCATTCCCAGTGTGTGAATTCAACCCAGAAACATTCAGTGAGCGCAGGTGATGCTTTGAATAACAGTGGTCTTGATTTCCCAGAAGGATCATACCTGATTTTCCATGGATTCTGTTTCCAGGCTGGTAAATTTGGGCAGTTGACCTACATCAGAGTGTACCAGGGCATGCTGAAGAAGTCAGATTATATCTACAACACCAGGACAGGGAAGAGGGTGCGGGTGCAGAGGCTGGTGCGGATGCACTCGGACAACATGGAGGTGAGAGATCCCCTGGGATCAGCCTGGATGCTCTTCCAGGAATGAGTTCTAGGCCCCTCTTTGGGGTTCCTGAAGTGGCTTAGGACTGCCTGGAGCACAGCACAGTGTTTGCTTCACAGCCTTAAACTAAACCCAAATGGCATCTGAGCTGAGCTCTCCTTTTGTGCTTGGAAGAAAGAGGGGGGAGATTTACAGAACGTTTTATCACAGCTGGAATTTTAGGGGAGCTTCGTGGCAAGCTTTAAAACACAGTATTTGTGTATTTTCTGTAAATCAGGTGGAGTTTGTAAGTTACAGAATCACAGGAGAAATCCCAGGATGGTTTGGGCTGGAAGGAATTTAAAACTCAGCCAGTGCCACCCCTGCCATGGGCAGGGACACCTTCCATAGCCCAGGTTGCTCCAAGCCCCATCCAGCCTGGCCTTGGACACTCCCAGGGATCCAAGGGCAGCCACAGCTTTTCTTACCTTTCAGTGTTGTCTAAGCAGGACTCTTTTCTTTCCCAAGGATGTGAATGAAGTTTATGCTGGAGACATCTGTGCCCTGTTTGGGATTGACTGTGCCAGCGGGGACACGTTCACTGATAAAACCAGCACTGCCATTTCCATGGTGAGTTCCCCTTTCCCTGGGAAGAGGGATTCAGCAGGATTTTGCTGGGAAGGTTTATAACCATCACCTCTTCCTTGCTGGCCCCTGCAGGAATCCATTCACGTCCCTGATCCTGTCATTTCCGTGGCCATGAAGCCTTCCAACAAGGTAGGAGCCTGGGGATCAGCCCTTCTGAGTCCCCTCCCTGGGCTGCTTTTCTCCAGGTTAAATAAGGAGCAGGCTGACACCAGCCCTGCTTTCAAGTGTGTTATCCCAAATCCTGGAGATCCTATCACTGGGCTAACCTGGTGGGTTGGGTGGTGTCCCTCAGCCATAAATAAGATGCCTTTCTTTGACCTGACCTTGAAATCAGTCCTAATGAATACATTAATAAATACAGTTACAAATGTTTCAGCAACTAACCTCGGAGAGCAGAAGTGCCCAGCAGTTGACAGGAAAGCCTGAGGCCTTTTCCTTGGATTTCTGGTCCTTGAGTTCATCTTGTCCTGTGTAATTGTATTTCCAGAATGACTTTGACAAGTTTTCCAAAGGCCTGAGCCGCTTCACCAGGGAAGATCCCACTTTCAGAGTCCACTTTGATGATGAGAGCAAGGAGACCATTGTGTCTGGAATGGGGGAGCTGCACCTGGAGATCTATGCCCAGGTAACTGGGAGAGCACATTCCATGGGCTCTGCTTTTCCAGCTGGGAGTTCTCCATCCTCTTCCTCCTCCTCACTCTTCCTTCCAGCTCCTTGGCCAAGAGTTTAACTTTTAAGTCAACTTCTGAAGATTTTCTCCAATTTCAAAGGACTTTAAACTATTTAAAGGAAACTTCTGTCTGGAATATTTTTACTTTTGTGGTTCAGATCCGTAAAAAAACGTATTAAATGCTGCATTTTGCTTTAGCAGCCTTTGCTTATAAATAATTAATAATTAATTACCACAGAAAAATCCTGTGTTTCTGGGGTTTTAAATGTATCATGCCATAGTAACAGCTGATGCAGAGAGGAGGGAATAGTTACCTACAGGGATGAGTTTCATTCCAGCTGAGGTCTATAATGTCTGTATTTTAATTAACAGAAGAAATGGAGCTGAAACATTGACAGAATGAAGAAAAGATGGTTTTGCCTTGAAAAACTGAACTTTTGATAGAATAATTAATGCTGTTCCCTTTTCCTTTGTCAAAAGGTCTTAAACAAGATGGAGATGTAGAGTGACAGGGAATAATTTATTACATTGGAAAAAAAACAATAAAAAGCCCCCAAAATCAATCCCAAAATCCCTGGTTAACCCTGATTAAGTTAAGAAAATACTTTCCAATGAATTTCTCATGGGACAACTGTGGCTTTTCTCCTGCAGCGAATGGAGAGGGAATATGGTTGTCCTTGCACCATGGGAAAGCCCAAAGTTGCCTTCAGGGAGAACATCACCGCCCCCGTGCCGTGAGTATTCCATCTGGGAATGGCTTTAGGTAGTGATTGATTTATTGGGGTGCAGCCTCTCATCTCTGGGGTGATCAGATCACAGCCCAAGGCACAGGGAAAGGAGCATTTCATGTGTTTGGACCCTGATTGTCCCCACCCCTTCATCTCCTCTGCCCTCCTTCCAAAGGCTGCTGGAGCTCCGGAGCTGCTTCCAGGTGGGATCAGGGGGTCCCTTATCCCGAGGTGTGTCTGGGCTGGCGGCTCTCCCGTGTCACTTGGACACCATCCCGAGGGTGCCACAGCACTGTCATCTCCCAGGGGATCACCTCCTGTGGGAGTGACAACAGGGAACAACCTGGGCTTTTGTTCTCTGGTTAGTCAGGAATTTCTCCTCCTGGAAAACTCAGGAACCAACCCCCCTGTAGGTGCCCCAAGTGTGTGACTGCAAAGCTGAGCATCACTTGAGGAGTTATCCTTAACTCACAGTGTATTTTCTCCAAATACACAGAGAAACTGGGAAAAGCTCCAGAATTCTGTTAGTTTAAACACTGGAAGTTCAGGAGTCGGGAGCAGCAGAGCTGGGGCTGGGAGGGAGATCCTGGCTGGTTTTTATGGAGGTTGCACAATCAGGGATTTCTCTGTCAAATTTTCTGTGTTTTCCTTCTGAAAACACTTGGTCAGATGACAGAGTTATGATGGAGAATAGCACAAAGTGTAAATGCTGTGCTTGGAGCCAGTTTGGGCTGAGTTACTGGGACAGATGAGGCATCTCTGCTGGGCCACCAGTGCTGTCCTCTGGCATGGGAACACTCCCAGCCCCCCTGGAATTCTGCTGAGCACTCCAGGATCCTGCCAGCTGCTTCTGCCCTTGATCCCTGCCCAGTTTGGCACTGGCATCTCCCAAGAGGAGAAGCTTGTTTTGAACCTCAGCCATTCCCAGAAAGCCCAGAAATAGCTGGAAATTGCTGCTGTTGTCTCCTGGAATGATGGGATGGACAGGGATGGTGGCCCTGACTGTTGCAGGAGTCAGAGCTGTGTGCCTGAGCTGGAGCTTGCACAGCTGCCAGTCTTTAAACAGCAAAAAAAAGGGGATTTTTGGAACTAAAATGGTTTACCTGGGATACCATTTCATGAAGTAGAACCACGTAGTCAAACTGCAGATACTCATCACTTCTTTTCTGGAAAGACAAGGTGAAAAGGAGTGAATTTGGGGCTTCTCTCCACCCAAAAAGAGGTGAGTCAGCTCTCTTTGGTTATCACAAGAATTCTGTGATGTATTTCAGGTAAAACTGGCAGCTTATTATAACAACTAAAGCAGGTGGGGCTCAGTCACTGTCACAAAACCAAAAGATCCTGGTTTGTATTTTTGTGACTCCAAAATTGCATTGGAGAGACTGAATGTGAAGCTTAAAACTCTGCTGATTCCTCCCTTAAGGAAATTAGATATATATCAACTTCAGGAACTCCTTTGGGATGGGAACTCCCCCTGCTACAAGGTGTCAATTTAACCCAAGTAACCCTACATAAAATTGTCAGTAGGGTAAGGACACACCCCAGAGGCCTTAGAGTGATTCTGTGAGTGACAAAATACACACTGGCCTTTGGAATATACTCCTTCCATACATATTTTTCAGGAAAAAAGAACAAAATTCCCCAAGATAAATAGCAGCTGGCTTAATTTAATAGTTTCCTGTCTGTCTTGTCCCTGAATTTGTTAAAGAGGGGTTTAAAATCTTTAAACTCTTGCTGGTGCACAGCCCTGCAGCAGCTGTGAACTGCTCCAAGATGCCATCAGAGGGAGCAAAACGTTCACAAATCCTGCTCCCTGAAGGGATTTGTCCTTCCTTCAAACCCAGCACTTCCTGGGAATTCGCTGGCTCTTCTGAACGGCAAAACATTTGGGCTTTAGGGTTTCTAAAAATGAAGTCCTGCTTTCTATGAGACCCCTTCCAGCCCAAACCATCCTTGGGGTTCTGTGACTGCTGGTAACTTACCACCTGCTTCACATGTTTGATCTGGGCAAGCTGGAGCTGGGTGTTTTCTGTGGAATTCTGCCATGTCACGTAGCCAGAGGCGACCCAGGCGAGCAGGTGGAGGGGCTCCAGCTCGGGGGGCACGTGGCCTTGGCTGTCTGGGAACCAAGAGACATCCTGGCTGTGAAACAGGAGCCATCAGCACAATCCTATCCCCTAGTGCAGCCTTTGGTGCTAAAGGCACTCCCTTCCATGGCACAAACCTTCCCCAGGGTCTTGGAAGAGCCTCTGCGTCACCACAGGGTTTTCCTCCCATGGAATCCCAGGATGGTTTGGGTTGGAAGGGACCTTAAAGTTCATAAAGTCCCCACCCTCCACTAGCCCAGGTTGCTCCAAGCCCCATCCAACCTGGCCTTGGACACCTCCAGGGTGTTCTCCTCCACTTCTTCCCCTTAACAGATATTCCACAAGGTGTTGAGGGCTCTGAAGTCAGAGCAGAGCCTCGTTGTGCAGTTGGGTGTGCAGTGCCAAGGGCAGCTCAGAGCGAGCAGCAAGAGGTGGCAGTGGCAGGTGGTTCTCCAGAACAGCACATGCAGAGCATGCATGGATTCTGGATTTCAGAAATCAGGAATACATTCAGGAGCTGTGACTGACAGAGCCCCAGGAAGAGAAAGGGAAGCAGCACGTGTTCAGAGCAGGGTAAAGGCCTGATCCTTCTCCCCAGCCCGTGGTTGTACCTGGAATGTTCTCTGCCACAAGCTCTTTCTCCAGGCTCCTGATCCGAGTGTAGAACATGTGATCTGCTTCCTCTGTGCTCTTAAGTTCTCTTCCCAGTGTGAACTGCACATCTGGAGCAGTGTTTTTGTTGCCCAGGTGATACAGAACCTCAGCAGTGCAGTTAACAGTGCTGTCCTGTGGCAGAGTTAATTATGTGCATTAATATTTCATTAAGTACATGTACAGTGGGGGTAATTTGCACTTCTAAAATGTCTTTTTTTATGTAGTTGCCATTTTCTCTGTGTCTGGCCCAGAGAGATTTGTGATTATTTGAGACAAGGTTAAATGCCTGATGTTTCTGTGAATGTATAAAGGTGATTTGCTTTCTGCAGTGATGGAAGGGGCAGTGGGTGGGATGCAGAATGTCCTTTGTGCTGCTCAGCTGGAGCTGAGTGACACTGAAATGTCCTTGTCCTCCCTCTAGCATTGTCTGGTGCTGTAGTGGAAGGTACCACGTGGTCAGGGCTTTTATGGTGGGTTCCTGTTGGTAAAATGTAGTATTTTTTTGCCTGATTTGCAGTATGGAAAATCAGCAATATGATTCCAAATGTTATTTATTGGTGTGTGGCTTGGCCTGAGCCAGGAGCAGCAGCATAAAGTGAGTTTAATACCCATCAGTGCTGCCAACCAATCTAATTCAATCAATCTGAACTCACTTTGTCCAGGACATCTTCCAGCTCCAGGTCCAGGTAGTACTTGTGCCCAACATCCTTGATGTCCTAAGAAAGGGAAAACATTAAGAATGTTTATCTTGTTAAATGTTGAATGCCTTTGCATTGTGAAAAAGATTGTTGAGTCCCAGACTGGTTTGGGTTGGAAGGGGATTTAAAACTCACCCAGTGCCACCCCCTGCCATTCGCAGGGGCACCTTCCACTAACCCAGGTTGGTCCAACCTGGCCTTGGACACTTCCAGGGATCCAGGGGCAGCCACAGCTTCTCTGGGCACCCTGTGCCAGGGCCTGCCCACCCTCATTTCTAGCCTTGAGTCTCCCTAAATTGGCATTTCTGGGCTCCCTCAGTGATTCCATTCAGCTGCTGGTTAAGTAAGAGTGTTCAGTGGTTCCTTAAGTCCATTTTGCAGTTCATTAGGAATTGGATCATGTCGTGGATCTTTTGGCAATTTCCAATGATAACTGAAGGAGGCAGGTGGGCTTTGCTGTGCCCGTTTTGTCAGGTAGGGTTTTCTGTGCCCTGTTCTCACAGGTGGGGGTTGCTGTGCCCCTGTTTTGGGATTACCCTGGTTTTTGTGCCCTGTTCTGCCAGCCTCACCTCCAGCCCAGCCCAGCCCAGGTGAGCAGTGAGGTGTGTGCTGGCGGCCCCAGTCCAAGCACCCTCCTCCCCAGTGAGTGTCCTTGGGAGGTTCCCTGGGCCCCATGCCAGGCGCTGTGCCCTGGGAACAGCACGGGGTGTGTTCCACCCTGTGGGACACACAGCTCCTTCTGCCACCCCTGGGAGCTGGGTG
Source organism: Lepidocolaptes lacrymiger (assembly GCA_035584035.1). NCBI lineage: Eukaryota > Metazoa > Chordata > Aves > Passeriformes > Dendrocolaptidae > Lepidocolaptes > Lepidocolaptes lacrymiger. The sequence goes on from JAXCLP010000010.1 coordinate 1,477,567, forward strand.
GGCAGAGCCGCTGGTCACCCCAAATCCCAGACTCTGGAGATCGCACTGGTCACCCCAAATCCCAGACTCTGGAGATAACCCTGGTCACCCCAAATCCCAGACTCTGGAGATTGCACTGTGATCACCCCAAATCCCAGACTCTGGAGATTGCCCTGGTCACCCCAAATCCCAGACTCTGGAGATCGCACTGGTCACCCCAAATCCCAGACTCTGGAGATAACCCTGGTCACCCCAAATCCCAGACTCTGGAGATTGCACTGTGATCACCCCAAATCCCAGACTCTGGAGATTGCCCTGGTCACCCCAAATCCCAGACTCTGGAGATAGCACAGCCCAACCCCCTCCCAAGGCAGGGTCACCCGGCACAGGTGACACCCGGGGCAGGTGACACCCGGCACAGGTGACCCCCGGCGCAGGGGGGACACAGGTGCAGTCCGGGCAGGGTTGGGATGCCCCGGAGGGGGACACAGGTGCCCCAGCGCCGTGCCCGGCCCGGGAAGGGGCTGTCCCCAAGCCCAGTGCCCCGGTGTCGCCCCCGCCCCGCTCACCTGTGCCCTTGCCCCGCGCAGTGCCCGCAGCGCCAGGGCCCGTGCGGGGCCGCCCCGCTGGAACCGCACGAACCCCGCGGCCACCGCGGCCACCCGACCCGCGGGGACCCGGCCCGGGGGCAGCTCCATGGCCCGGCTGGCGCTTCCTCGTCCCGCAGGAGGCGGTCCCGGAGCGGCGGGGAGGAGCGGCGGGGCTGGGAGCGGCTGCGGGGACAGGAGGACGGGGGGACACTGGGGAGAAACCCTTCCCTGCCAGGGGGGCAGTGCCTGTGGCTGCCCCTGCCCTGGGGCAACCTGGGCTAGTGGAAAGGGTTTCTCCCTAGCTATGGGGTGGACTCGATAACCTTTAAATTGCCTTTGTGCCCAAAGCAGCCTGGGACTCTGTGAGATGCAGCAAGGGGTGTTTGCCCACGGCAAGCCGTGCTTGCAGCAGGTTTGTGTCATGAGTGACTGATGCAGCCTTTGGGGGTTGTTCCTAGGTTTGAGTTCACACACAAGAAGCAGACGGGAGGAGCAGGCCAGTACGGCAAGGTCATCGGGGTGCTGGAGCCCCTGGATCCTGAGGACTTCACTAAAGTGGAATTTGAAGACAGAACTGTTGGCACAAATATTCCCAAACAGTTCGTGCCCGCTGTGGAAAAGGTACAAACCATTTGTGTGCTACAGCAAATCCTCATCTTGATGTTTTCCTGCCATGTCATCCACGTTTGCTGTGGATGCTTTTCCCATTTGTTCCATGGAAAGAGAGTCATTTGTGTGGCTTTGTTTCATGTCTTGCATTCCTGGGTTTTGCCCTGAGTTCAGAAGCTGCTGTGTTTTCTCTGGTGGTGTGTGCTGGCTCTCTTCCCTGGCAGTGCCTCCTTTCCTTGTCTACAGTCCAAGAAGGCTCCTCCTCAGTCTGCTCCTTACTGGCTCTTCTGCTTTTGGTTGTGGCCCCAAATTATCATCTCTAACCCCAAAATATGGAGCTTTTTCTGTGACTTCTCTGAGGCCAGTGGTGTAGGAAACTGTAATTTAGCTGCATTTTCCTGCCTGAATTCACAAATTCAGTCTCTGGCCTTTCTTTGTGACTATCCCTCTGTATAATTATCACATAGTTCTTTAATTAACCTGCTGTTATCTTGGAATTCCTATGATAACCTAAAATAATTCCTTCATTGTTCTATGATGCAACACTTGAAGATTTTTGCTAAATCCTGAAGAAAACACACAGTCTTAAAGGAATGTTGTTCTTCAAGGTAGAGCTCTTTCCACACAGAACATTCTTTGGGGCTTTGGCCATAAAGTCCCTTATAAAGCCAAATCCTGAGGACAGTTTTCCTTATTCCATGGTTTTTAGTTTTCAAAAGTATCAGTATCGAGCTGAGGTGCCAAAGACTGGCAGCACAAAGGTTCCAAATCCTGGCTGCTGACTTGGAGCTGTCATTGCAGGGGTTCCGAGATGCCTGTGAGAAGGGTCTGGTGTCAGGACACAAGATCTCCGGAATCCGGTTCGTCCTGGAAGACGGTGCCCATCACATGGTGGACTCCAACGAGATCTCCTTCATCAGGGCAGGAGAAGGAGCCCTCAGACAAGGTATGAGCTCCTTGTTTGGATGTGTCTTGGCTGTTCTTGCTGGGCTGAATTTAACAGCCTCATTTCTGCAGGTTTATTTGTTACCTGGGGTATCCATCCATCCACCCACCCACCCAAAGTCTGGCCACTTGCATAGAGCACAATATATACAAGAGTTCATAGAATTTTGGGGAGAGGCACAGCAATTCTTGTGGTTGTGTGAAGGAAATGCTGTTTTCCTGGAATACAGTGCAGAAACACCAGCAGCACCAGCCTTACAGGGTAGGAAGAGAACATTTGGTCAAACTGCCTTTTTTTAGGAAAAATTCCTTCACTGAAGGAGTGGTGAAGTGTGGGAACAGGGAATTGGTGGAGTCACAATCCCTGGAAGTGCCCAAAAAACAAGTGGCACTTCACAATATGGGTTAGGGTCAAAGGTTGGACTCAGTGATCCTGGAAGTCTTTTCCAACATTAATGATTCTGTGATTACAGTCTCAGGACTAAAAGGGCAGGGGAGCTGGAATTCCATGGAGTTGATTATTGTTTTCCCTTGCTGTTGTAGGAAACACTCAGCATTAACACAAACCATGTGTTGCTGTGTTTGGGAGTATCCTGGCTCACCCCAGGCTGGTCCCACGGTGCTGGATGGTGTCTCCCCTTCTCTTTTGGTGCTGGATGGTGTGTCCCCTTCTCTTTTGGTGCTGGATGATGTCTCCCCTTCTCTTTTGGTGCTGGATGATGTCTCCCCTTCTCTTTGCAGCCATGGAGAATGCCACGGTGCGGATCATCGAGCCCATCATGGCAGTGGAGGTGATGGCTCCCACGGAATTCCAGGGCGCGGTGATCGCCGGGATCAACCGGCGCCACGGGGTCATCACGGGGCAGGACGGGGCTGAGGGCTACTTCACCCTCTATGCTGAGGTTTGTCATGTTCCCAGCTGCTCCTTCCCTTGGGTGGCCTTTCCACTCCATTGCTGCTTTCCTTCCTTTGTGTGGATAAACCTGGAGCCACGTGGACTCGTCCTCAACATTCCTTCTTTTTATGGCCTTTCTGATAACGTGTGTTTTGCTGTGGGGTGGTGGGAGGGTAAGTGGTCTCAGCAAACCTCAGGCCTGCACTGCTTCCCTTCTGCTCTCTAAGCTGTGCTTGGAGCCCCAGCCTGCAGTGATCTCAAACCTCCTGGTCTCTGGGTGGCACGTCACTGAGCTCAGGATCTTCAAACTCCCAGATTTCCTGCTGAAAACACATTGCAAACATGAATTAGTTAAAGTAACAGGTACTTTACAGCAAGAGCTCATTAAATCAGAGCTTTTTACAGACAGCACTGACTCTTTGTATCATAATTGGGATTAATTAGATGATAACCCAAAGCTGATGGAAAAGTATTTTGTTTTTACAAGCCTGTGTTTGGCTTTCAGGTGCCCCTGAACGATATGTTTGGATATGCCACTGAGCTGAGGTCTTCCACAGAGGTAAGTTTTCACCATCCTTTTTGCTAAAATGTGTTTATTTCTGTAAATTTGGGCTGTTTTGCATCGTCCTTGGAGTTTTGTTGGTGTAGGGTTGTAAAGGATTAGTGGGTGCTGTTTCACAGACAAGGGTGTGAGCTGCTGCTCAGCAGGGTCACACACGTCCCATCCTCACCTGGACTTTCTTGTCCCAATTTTACAGGGAAAAGGTGAATACACCATGGAATACTCCAGGTACCACCCATGTTCACCCAACACTCAGGAGGAAATTATCAACAAATACCTGGAAGCAACGGGGCGACTTCCTGCCAAAAAGGGCAAAGCCAAGAGCTGATTTGACTCCTCTGGAGGCCTTTGAACAGTTTTTCACACTCTCCTCCAACAGCTCAGTTTTCCAAGCCATGGAAGCAGGCAAGGCTGGCTGGCTGAGACAGGCTGCAGTGGGATTTTGGACTTGGAATTTTGTCATCATACCCTTCCTCTGTGGAATTCTCAGGAGCCACCAGGGGATCACCACAGGATTGCTCACATGTAAATGCTGTCATTAACAAAATAGATGTTAAAACACGGCTGATGCTTTGGCTTGAAATTTGTCTCCATGAAGTTCTATTAAAATAATTGTATTTTTTACTTGACACATCATTATTGTGTAACTAGGTTAGTTCCTGCTTTGGAAAATATAAAAAGGTTAGGCCAGAAGACCCAGGTGAAAGCTGCTGGACAGGCACAGGGAGTGAGTTCTCTCCCCACACTGAACACTTTTCACCTGGTGTTCCCTCCAGGGGACAATGGCAGTTTTCCCTCTAAACCCTCCAGAAGTGGCCCAGGATGCTCCAAACCCTCAACCCACTGTGCAAGGCCATTGGTATGTGCCACTGCCTTGGCACCACAGCCACTTGTGGCACAAGAAGAGTTGGCAAGGATGTTGGCAGGAGTTAACCCTTCCCAAAGCTGGGAACAGCGTGGAATTGCTGTATGGCCTTGGTGATGTGGATCCACTGTATGGACTTGGCTTTTGGCTCCTGGTTAGGAAACCAACCCAAAGATTCCTTTTCCCAGAATCTCCCAATCCCAGGGCCATGTCACAGCTGATACTCAGCATGGGAATCAGTTGACTAAATCCTGCTGACTCACTGCAGAGACAAAACAAGGACCCTGGAGTTCCATGGGAAAGAGGAGACATTCCCGTAATTCTCTATTTTTAATCACTGCCAGGAGCTCCACGGTGAATTTTCTCTCTCCCTCCCTGACCTACTCAGCTTAGCAGTGTTTTTGCAGAGTTCCAGTAAACAGGGATGAAGTTCCAGTTCAAAACCAGCGACATTCCTGGCACGGCACTGGGATTGCTGGTTTCCAGAAGTGCAGCAGCCAGGCTTCTCCTCAGCCCTCGGGGACAGGCAGGGAAAAGGACTTCTTTTCACCTTGGGGACAGATTTTCAGGGCATGGAGGTGCTCAAGGGACTCAGGTGTGATGTGGGGTATTCATGTGTTGTTGCTGTGGGACAAATCCCTGTTTCCCCTGCATTCACAGCTTCCTTCTTGTCAAATGCTCAGCTGGAATTCATTTCCAGAAAAGCCCTGCAGGTTGTCAGACATTGGGAGATTTTTCTTCACCAACCTTTTAGCAAAATTCAGCCTTGTCTTATAAAAGCAGTGTGGAAACAGGAAAGGAACGGGGTGGTTGTGATTTTGTTTATATTTATGGGGTTTATGTCCTGCTCAGGCCAGTGCTGCTCTGAATTCCTGGCTCTTGGTGCTGCCACATGTGCTGGCTCTCCACAAATCTAGAAAAAACCAAAACCCCAAGAATTTGGCTGTATGATCTTAGTTTTAGGCTGAAATCTTGGGCTAAAAGTAGCCAGGGGCAACTTTGCCTTGGAGTTCCAACAGCTTTGCTACTTATCCAGAAGTTTCTGTGGAGTTTTTTAAGTGCTGCAAGTTGGTGTTGCTTGTGAGTAGTTGGAATTACACCAACCTGGCAAGGCAGAGGTGCCTGATCTTCTGCAGAGCAGTGGCAAAAACTAGGTGAGGAAACTAAAGTGGAGCCCCAAAGTGCAAAATCCATCCTATTTACTTGTCTTAATTCCAAAAAATATTTTAACTGCCAGCTTCCTTAAGAAATGTTGAAATTCCAAGCTCTGGTTTCATACTTCTGATAATAAGTGTTCTACCAGCACAGAAGAAATGACCAGGAGGATGTGGGATGTTGCTTCCCTGAATTTATTGTGAAGCCTGGTGTGTGCTGAGAGAAAAAGCTTTGGTTAGGAAATGGGATTTAATATACATGTGGAAAATGCTGGAATTTGATGGGTTGACACGACCCAGCCTAAATACATCCAAGGAAAGCTGCCATGAGAAATCCTGGAATCATAGTTTCTGAGTACAGCTCAAGGATAATGGAATCCAGCCCAAATTCCAAAGAGCAGCCATCCCATCACCTGCTTCCCTCAGGAAGGTGATGTTCTTGTTAAGGATTTAATCTATCCTGACAGGAATCTGGCAAATGGAAGAAAAAAGATGAATTTGGGACACTTTGGCACAATCTCAGGGAGCAGAGGTGGGATGGTGGTGGATCTACTGGGAACCCAACTGGAGAATTTGGTGGCAAATGACAAACCCACGACTTTGTGGTGTTTAGGATGGGAACAGGGCAGGGCAGGAACTAAAGGAATTGCTCTTTAGTGAGTGTCCTGCCAAGCCTAAACATGGGAATTCATCTATACAGAGCCCTCCTGGCTCTGCAGGTCTGTTTGGTTTGAGTTCACAGAGAAGGTGGAAATTTGGGGTCCAACGGCAGCACAGTGAAAGAAAACCCAGCCTCGGCCCTGAGTGATGGTATTTGGTTTATTGGAGATGTGAGTTAAAAATCAGCATGATTCCATCCCAAAAAAATGACCAAAACAATTAGCAGGTGTATATTTCTTAATGACAGATTAATACTTTCCTCAAGATTTTTATCCAAATATATTAACTTTGTTTACAAACTCTAGATAAACAGTTAATTAGTGACATGAAATCAACTCGGGTATGTCCCCCTGTGTATATACGTGGTAGCAAAGTCTTCAGGCAGAACTCTAGAACTTGAGTCTTGCAATTTGAGAAGTGACAGGGATTGATTTTGGCACGGAGAGAGGAGTGAAAGCATCCCAATGCACCGACTTGCATTGTGAGAGACGATCCCAGCTCCAGCTCTGGCAGCACGAGGGTTTTCCCTGGAATCCCCCCAAGCTGACGGGGTCCCTCAGAAGGTGGCTCCCCCTTCCTCGGAAAGGCCGGCGGCTGAGCCCGATCCCAGCCCGGAGCCATCCTCGGGCCCGCGGTGCGCCGAGGCACAGAAGTGTTTCACCTTCAGAGGGCGCCCGGGCAGCCACGTGAGCCGCATGTGGCAGGAAATCATCTCCTGCAGGAGGGATTGGGAATAGCCCGGTTCCAGCACCTTTGCACAGCCCGGCTCCGGGGCAAAGGAGGGGTTACACAGGTGTGCCCTTACCTGTGTGGGCATTTCATGCAGCAGGACAGTGTAGTCAAACTCGATGAAATCATCTTTCCTCATCTGGGCATGGAAAAAGAGAGCTCTCAAGAACACAAGTTAAACTGGAAGTTGAATATGTGGTCTGGTTTAACTGGCTGCCCTAAGTGAGCTCAGGGCTCAAGGTGAGCAGGGCTTGCTGGCTGCAGTGACATGGGTTTGGACCATGGAAAGACAGGGAATTAGGAGCACTTCCTGCATGGAATTCTTGAAGGCACTGACTGCTGTGTGGTTCTGCAGCCTAGCTGTCTCTGCCTCAAAACCAGGCTGGCTCAGGTGCTCATGAACTGAGTTTAACCCTCAGATAGGTTGGAGAATGTTACCTGTTAATCTCTCCTTCAGAGAAATCTCATGCTGAATGGCTGTGGAGCAAACCCAGGATCTGGCTGAGGGACACAGAGCTTTGGGAGCTGCTGCTGGATGTGCTGGGGGTGTAAGAGCTGTTCCCCAGCCAGGCAGTTTGGCCAGGTAGGAGCATGGCTGGGGTCAGAGGGTGTGAGGAGTGACTCAGTGTGGGGCTGATGAACTGCAGGTCCTGCAGAAGCCACTTGTGCAACAAGGAAAACCAAATTTTGTCCAAATGAGTAAAATTTTCCCACCAACACCTGGACAAAGTGCTCCAGAGGTGGAGATGGTGGTGATGGGAAGGCCCTGGGGTTTGGGGGATCACACCCCCTGGAGCTGTGAGAGCTGGTGTGTTCTGTGCTGCTTTTGCCCCACTCACCCACTGCTTCACAGACTTCACTTGTGCCAGGAAGTATCCCAGGTCCTCTGTTGACTTTTCCCACATGATGGAGCTGCTGCCAGCGACAGCCAGAGCCCAGGCTGGCTCCAGGGCAGGCTCAATGTTGCCATAGCTGTCTGCAGGGCACAGAGAAACAGAAAAAATATTAATCCTGGCTGTTCAGCTGAAAAATGAGGAACCACAGAGCCCTTTTGCCTGGCACAGCACTAGTCCTGGGATGAGACTCTCCCTGCGACGTGTCACAGGGAAGAGGGAGGAGAGGGATGCTGAACCTGCAGTCCCATGGCAGTCCTGCAGACATTGCCAAAAGACACTTCCCAGGGGCCCCACTAAGGGCTAAGAACCCCAAAATCCACTATAATGGAACTCCTTACCTAGCTGGGAGGAAAAGATGGAATGTTCCCAGTGTGGAAAAGTTCTGTTAGTCATGCCCAGTGAATTTCCAGGCACAGCTGGGGAGGTGTGTGGCTTAGGGCAGTTGTTGTTCCTGGAGCACATTCTGCATTTACTTGAATTTAAAAAGGTGTGGACTTGCTTTTAAACCCAAACCACCTCCACAAGATGGTGCTGAGTGCCAGTGTTAAATGCAGGGGGGTTTTGTTCTCCCAAAGAAACCCTGGAAGGTGGAATGGTTTTGACAGCATGATGGTTTCAGGGTGCTGCTGTAAAGAGATGTCTCCTTCAAGTGCATGTGTGTTTGCTTGTGTTCTTCAAAGTGCTCTGAGATAAAAGGAAATACAGCTGATTATTTGGAGGAGTGTACCTGGAATATTGCTTCCAGTTATTGGTTTGGTTTGCTGCCTAATTCTTTGGTAAAGTCTGTTGTCCTCTTCCTGGATTTCATTCTGGTCTTTGGTGTCTGAGCACTTGATGGTGACAACAGGAGGGGACTTCTTCTTTGGATACAGCACCGTGGCCAGGCAGCTCCCAGCATCTTCCTGCCAAGAGAGAGTTTGAAACTGTTATCTTTAATCAAGAGTTTAGTTCTCAGCAACTCATCCTTTGTGTGAAGCTGTTCAAGAGTCAGGAAAGTCTTTAGAAGGATATAATTTTTTTTTCCCCAGAAAAGTAAATGGTTTAAAACCACAAGGCAAAGGGACTTAACAGAAGTTTTCAGTTAATGCACCAAGTCATCTTGGAAATATGTTTGAGAGTTCTAAGAAATAACATTAATTGATAACAGGGATTTTCATTGTAGGATACTTCAGCCTTGACACAAAAATAATCTAATGCTTCATATTAAGTTCTGAAAATAATTTGAATTCCACCCAATGTGTGTGAAGGGAGAGGGCAGTAAAATTGCTGGTGACAGCTGTGACAGAGTGAGTGCAGGGGGTTGTAATTGAACAGAACACAGAGCTGCCAACTCATTATTCCTGTTTTGGGGTGTGGTGTGGACAGCAGGAGCTACAGTGGGATAATGAGGAGCAGAGTGGATAATGAGGACCATGCTGTCACATGCCACTGAACTTGGGCCACTGTGAAGTTTCACTCAGCCCCTTGGTTGCCTGATGTGACTTGAAATCCTCCAGCACTGAGAGCTGATGGTCACTCAGGTGCTCCTCAGAGCACCAGACAGGCAGGGAGGAGCACAAAGGTCTTTCCACTGGGAAAGATCAGTTTACTGAGCTCATGAATGTCCCTGTTTCAGAGCTGTTGGAGTTTGTTTCATGCACAAGGTCAGGAGGAGCACAGGGGATCACACACTCACTCACCCCAGTCCTGTAGTCCTCTGTGCTGAACTGCAGGTAGTACTTGTGGCCAGAGTTGGGGATGTCCTGCAAGAGAAGAGGGGCAGGGTGCTGTGATGAGCACTGAGGAGGGAAACAATAAATACCCTGCTTATCAAGGGATGTTGTAAAGCCTTTCCTCCCAGAGCCAGGCAAGAGCTGGAAGTCCTTCAGGGGGCAGACTGATACAGAGTAGCTTTACAGATAATAAAATGACAAGTGAGTGTTCATGGTCCAAGGAGGTATTTTTGCACAGGCTATCAGGGTGCCCTTGGATATCTAAATGAATCCAATGCTCTGAGTCACAGCTGAACAGGAATTGCACAGGCTTATTTAATATCTAAGCTTAAGTCTTTGGAAAAAGACTAAGTTTGCTGCAAGATTCTGATCTGTCTGCTCTGGTTTGCCCTGAAAATACCAGCCCTGAAGGATCCCCTTCCAATATCCAAGATTTTGCTTGTTAAGGAAAAAGAAAAGAATCCCCCTTGCTGCTGGGAAGAAGCCAGGAGGACAAAACACCAGAAAAGCCTTAGAAATGCACATCTTGGAAATGTGTAATTTTCCTGGATTTGTTTGTTTTTTTAAGTTGAGGATTTCAGTTTACAAATGGGCCTTTTGGTGGGGGATCTTCTGTCTCAGCTCCAAGCAGGCTGAAACAGACACTCTCTTTTAATGCTGGCCATGAAAAATACTCATTTCCCTGGGATTACCTCATTCAGTTGTGCAAGAGCAGAGCCCAGTAACAAGTATTTGCATTATCTGCTCTTTATTTCATAGGCAATCTTTTATTTCCCTGCCAACTTTTAGGTTCAGCTCTGCAATGTGTGTATTTCTCAGTGCAAGAGCACTGACTTGTTCTTCCCTGGGGTTTGGATGTGGTGCCCTTCAGAGGAGCAGGAGGGGAGCTGTGGGTTTGTTTGCACCAGAGTGCAGGACCCAAAGCAAACAGAGTTTGTGTTTCTTTAGCCCTGGGCCCTCCTGTGCCCACCCAATTCCTCCCAGGGAGTTATTAACAGCACAAGGTGGGCAAAGTCCCCTTCCCACCTGCCTGGAGTGCCTACACAGAGTTGGAAACTGCAGGAAAGAGGACAAATTGCTTTAGTCACTTGTTCTACTTTCATAAACCCCCCTCCTGAAGCTTTAGGAGGAGGCAAGTCCAATGTGGAGCTGGAGCCAGATCCCACCGTGAAGGGGGTGGAGGAAACAGGATGAGCTCAGGTTTTTTAATCCCTTTCTTCTTTCTCTCTTCATTCTCCCCTTCTCCTGCCCCTTTTTGTGTGTTGCCTAAAGTACTGTCCTCAAAATGACAGAGTTTGTGACAGGAGGGGACACTCAGCACAGCAAAATGGCAAAGACTGACTTTCTGAAATGCCAAAGAATCAGTAATTAAATGAAATTATGTGAAAGAAGAGTCTAATCTCTCACAATAATCACTGCACTTGAGTCTAAGTTTCTAATTATTCTAAAGCTACACAAGAGGTTATTGCAATGGTTTGTAACATTCCTAGTTTGATCAAATTTGGGTATTTTTAAGCACAGTGATCCAGACTTACTCCTTTTGGGGTCATCACAGCAGATGAGAGAACCTGAAATAGTCAGGACTTGAAAAGAATAAACTCCACCACAGTACTGCTAGTAGCTACTACTACTACTGTACTACTACAGCCTAGAAGGCTTTCAAGTGGTGCTACACCAGCTAAAATACAGATTGAGCTGGGTGGCCTCCTTGGAGCTCACCAGGGAGAAGGTCCATTTGGCATGAAACCATCATAAATTTACAAAATATTCGTAATTTTGAAGAAAAAAATCACTTTTCTTTCCCATTTATTTCCCTCTCTCATCTGTAAACCATCCCAGAGTGCGAGTTCCTCGGAGCTCAGGGATATCTGAAAGCAGCCAAAGATTAAAGTGTCCAAAAGAGAAGAAAACAAGTGAGTAATTCATTTTTCCACTGAAGATCTGGGTCACAGGGTTGTTGTATTTCCGGGCTCCAAATTCTTGCAGCTTTCATGACAGATTTTTGGTGCTGTGGAGGCCAAACCAGCAACTTCAGAGCAGCTTCACTGCAGGTCCCAAAGGAGGGAGTCAGTCTGCAATCAGTTTGCCATCAGTTTACACTCACAGAAAGGGGGATCCCTCTCTCACCCCCAGCTGCAGGTTTCCATCTCTTCTCCTCTGGGTTTCCCACCATCATTTCCTCCTGGTTCCAATTTTATAAGCATGGAAAAGCTGGCACTGTGCAGAGGAAGGAGAGCTGTCTTTGCCATGGGTTCTGCCTTTCCCACTCTAAGGGTTGGGGGGGTGTAAAATTTTTTAATTGACTTTAAATATTAGGACCAGAGTTTGGCATTGCACTGGTTTGTGTCTAGGTGAGGGTGTAAGGAGAAATATCCATCTGAAAAATGGGATTTTCTAGTCCAATTTCAGCAAGTGATGCAGTTTAGCCACAAGATTACCTGGTTTTACCTTTACCCTTCACCCTCCTATTCCTAAATTATGATTTCCAGGACAGCTTGGGATGGGAAGCTGCTACATCAGTGTTTTGAAAGCTTCCTTCTTGAATCCCGGGACCTTCAGCTGGCATAAACTAAGCCTTTTCTTATCAAAAGTGTATTTTAAAGTGCAGCTGTCAACAGTTCCATGAGCTGCTGTTTCCTAGAGGATCTTCACTGAAGATAAAAGAAGGGACAACAACAAGCAACCAGCAAGGTAGGAATTATTCTGTGTTTGGCATATCTCTGCTATTTTTTTGCCAGGAAAGAAAAGCCCTGAAGTCTCATTTTACCTGAACTTGAAAGATCCTTCCCATCAACAGAGTGGGCACTGTCTCCAGTCCTGTTTCCAATTACCACAGTTTCGCCAGCTAGCAGGCTAATAATGTTAGTTTTAAATTACAATGCTTATTATTAAATTCCATGATAAAATTATCCTGGTTTATGAGATCCAGTAATGTAGTAACCAATACGAAATTTGCCTTCTTAAAAAAGATTATTAAAACTCAGACAAACCAAATAAACCCCAAACCCCCACATTTCTGTTTCTTGCCTTCACCTAATACAGCACATTCCTTCCAGGAAATTCTTTTCATTTTTTCCCAGTGGAGGACAGGAAAGAAGGAAGTGACCAGGTTTAGTACTTTTCTCCCCTTGTTTTCACAGAGCATGCAAAGGAAAAGGGGAAATAAACTGCAGAGAGTGATTACAGTGAGCTCTTCATCCACAGCTAGGAGGAAATGAGGAATTTCACTTCTCTACAACAAACCAACTAATTTCCTTCCTATATTGTGGCAGTTGGCTGACAGGGGCTGGAAGAACCCCTTTCCCTTCCCACAACCCAAAGTAACTCACAAATATTCAGCTGGGAAGGGGGTCTGCATCAATCTCTTCCTACTGGTACCTCTTCCCCAGGGAACTGCAGTGCTGCCAGCTTGTTCTTCAGCCAGGCACAAGCATTTATATGTGTAAATATATCCATATGCAAACTGCCCCGGGAAATACAGAAGGAGCATTTGCCCATTTGTGTTATAAAATAACACAAAAGGTTCCTGTCACAGGGATTTCATAGGAATCCTGAATGTCCCCCGAGCATGTCCATGCTCAGCACCTCATAAATAATGTCTAATGACATATTTGGGAATGATGATGAGAACAGAGTTACCTGAAAGCTGTGGGTCCAGGTAAATCCGTGGCAGGATTCCCAGGCATGGTTAACACTGGCTTTCAGCCTTGCATTACACCAAAGTGTGAGGTTTTTTGGTGTTTGGTCAGATTAATTTGGAAACTGTTTTGATCTGTTTTAATATTGTGTGCAGCTCAACCAGGCTTCAAATTGTTCTGGAACCAGGTGGGATATATGAGAAAGACTGAGGGTCAAGTTTGGTGTTGTAAGGACTGCAACAGCACATCCTAAGCTTTTTAAGCTGGCTCAGAACTTCTTTCTTGAAAGAGAAGATTGACACTATATTGTGTTATTCCCAGTTTCAGGAGCAAGGGGCTGGAGGACAAGTGTTGCAAGATCTCCAGAGCCATGGGAAGGATCCAGTGGAATCCAGTGCTGCTTGGACTGGGAATCCAAACCAGACATCCCTCTCTTTAGGGAGAGCAGCAGCACCACAGGGCTGTGTTTAAACCCCATCCCCTCGGCATTCCAGGAAGGCAGTGCTTTCCTCCCAGGATCTACAGCCCGGCACAAACATTCCTCGGCAGTTTTTGCCTGATTCCTTACTTTTAGACACTGAGTAAGCTGTAAAACTGCCCCAAAGCTGGAGGAAGAGAAGGGCTGTGTGGCACGGAGTGATCCTGGGGCGCAGGGTCGGGGACCAGCCCGGCATCCCGGACAGGCTGTCCCTGTCCCTGCCGTTGCTCCTGCCCCTTTCTGTCACCTCCCTATGAAGAGGGTTTGGTAGATAAAGGCGTTTTCTGATGCGTTGCTTTTAGATGAAGCTCTTGGTCTGTGGAAGGGGCGGTGGGAGAGCAGTCCCTGAGGGGACCCGGGTGTCCCTGAGGATGAATTGATGGCACAGAAGTCCCTGAGGGGACCCGGGTGTCCCTGAGGACGAATGGATGGCACAGAAGTCCCTGAGGGGATCCGGGTGTCCCCGAGAATGGGATGGCGGGACATTGGTGCCCTGAGGGGACCGGGTGTCCCTGAGGATAAACTGATGGCACAGCAGCTCCTGAGAGGATCCCTGTGTCCCTGAGGGGACCGGGTGTCCCTGAGGACGGGATGGTGGGACAGTGGTGCCCTGAGGGGACCCGCGTGTCCCTGAGGAGACCTGGGTGTTCACCGAGGATGAATTGATGGCACAGCAGCCCCTGAGGGGACCGGGTGCCCCCTGAGGGGACAGGCAGCGGCACAGCGGCCCCTCAGCGGAGCGGGACGGCTCCCGGTCCGCGGCGCTAACCTCGGCTGTACATAATAACACCACCACCACAAACACTACCGCTCCTCGCCCTGCCCCGTCCCCAGCCGCCTTACCTTCACGGTGGCCTTGCGGACCTGCCCCAGCGCCCGCAGCGCCGCGGGCGATGCCGCCTCCTTGTTGCGGTAGTGCAGGGCCAGCCTGGCGGCCGCCGCCGCCCTCCGGCTCCCGGGCTGCAGCCCCCGGCCCAGCGCCGGCCCCGGCAGCACCAGCAGGAGCAGGAGCAGCGAGGAGAGCGGCATGGAGCGGAGCCGAGGCACGGTGCGGAGCCCCGGCATGGTGCAGCAGGCGGCGGGCACTGGGGCGGCCCCGCTCGCTGCCCCTTCTAATAGCGGGGCCCGTCCCGCGGCCGGACGGGCAGAGCCCCGGCCCGGCCATTCCCTCCCCTCAGCCCTCCCACCTGCCCGAGGGAAGGGGAGCGGCCCGGAGAGGGGCTGGGAGGGGAAAGGGGGGCTGGAGGGGGAGAGACGGCTCTGGGGGGACACCTGAGAGGGGCTGGGGGTGTCTGAGGGGATTGGGGGGTGGAGGGGCTGGGGGGGGACTGAGGGACATGAGGGGGACTGGGGGACCTGAGGGGGGCTGAGGGACATGAGGGGACACAAGGGAAACTTGAGAGTGGCCCGGGGTCATCCGAGGGGAGCTGGGGATTCTGAGGAGACAGGAGTTGTTTTAGGGGAACTAGAGATTCTGAGGGGAGCTGGGGAATTTTCCAAAGGGAGCTGGGGATTCTGAGGGAACAGGAGTTCTTTTAGGGGAGCTGGGGTTTCTGAGGGAACCAGGAATTTTCCAAAGGGAGCTGGGGATTCTGAGGGAACAGGAGCTGTTTTAGGGGAGCTGGGGATTCTAGGGGGGCAGGAGTTGTTTTAGGGGAGCTGGGGATTCTAGGGGAGCAGGAGTTGTTTTAGGGGAGCTGGGGATTCTAAAGGGAACCAGGAATTTTCCAAGGGAACCTGGGGATTCTGAGGGAACAGTTGTTTTAGGGTTGCTGGGGATTCTGAGAGGGCAGGAGTTGTTTTAGGGAAGCTGGGGATTTTGAGGGAACAGGAGTTGTTTTAGGGGATCTAGGGGATCAGGAGTTGTATTAGGGGAGCTGGGGATTCTGAGGGAACAGGAGTTGTCCCAGGGGAGCTGGGGAGGTTAAGAGGGTTGGGGGTTCCAAGGGCAGGCAGGATTTTCTGGAGGGACTGGGGACCCTCAGACAATCCCAGACCCCCAGGCTGCTGCTCCCAGACAGGAGTGCCTTGGGAATGGCAGAGACCAGAGCAAATACAGGTAATTACATGGAGAAGCACAGTTAGCTCCTTCTCAGCATTACAACAACTCAACACTTCCCAAAATTACAGACCCAGCCGTGCTTTCCCCGGGACACAGCTGCAATATTCCAAATGCTGTGCGCAAGAAGCAGAGGGAAGCATTCCTCCCTGAAATAAATCTCACCGAGTGAAGCTTTTAGGAACCACTGTGGTCGTATCTCTTCTAATGTGAAGAAAATGAACTGAGACAGCAGCCAGATTCCCTCAAGATGATTTCTGGGATACGAGTGGGCTTGTTGCCTTGTTACTCCTGGAAGCATCTTTTGGAGACACTCAATGTGGTAAAATGTAAAAGACTGCAACACTTCCTGTGTTAAAAATGCTGGGTTTAATGACCTGCTCTATGACCATGGAGCAGAGGGTAATTTGCATGTGCAGCTGGGAATCTATTTTTGTGCTTCTGGATGTGTATTGGGGCATAGTTCTGGGCTGGGACCTCAAAGAAGTGAGTCAGAACTCTGGTTACAGACTCAAACTGTCTCCTGTGGAGCTTTAAGTTTCTTTTTATTAATGTAATGCTTTTTCATAGAACTTCAAATTCAGTATTTCTGAGGCTTTCCTCAGTGAGGGAAATGACTACAATTCTTACATTATTGCAATTATTACGAGAGATATAATATCATTCTTTATTACACTGCTTTCTGTGCCACCCAGCTCAATAAATTGCCCTGATTTTGTTGGTGGTTATGATTTTCCTTCCTGAAATATATTCTGTAATTAAGAGTTTGTGTCTTCCCATCCATGTATCACACATGCCAGGCTTGATGGGGCTTGGAGCAACCTGGACTAGTGGAATGTGTCCCTGTCTGGTGCAGAATTTAGGAGAGGGAGAAGGCTAATTTTTTTCCATATTGGGACACTTGCCATGTTTGATATTTCCTGTTTAGCTGGAAGAAACTGAGATCCGACTTTTTCTCATTTATCCTCCCTGTGATGACAGCTCCAATATTCCTCTTCAAATGAAATGCAAAGGGTGATTCTCCTCAGCTGACACTGGAGGGGCTTGGGCAGTGCCGATGGTTTCCTGATGTGTATTTCATGCCCTTGCAGCAGCAGCCGGGATGCAGGATGAGCCCTGAGGATTTCCTGGGAGCAGAGGAAGCGCTGGTCCATGGAAGGCAAGCAGCGAGGTGGAGCAGGGATCTGCGGTGAGGAAAGCTTTGTGCAGGATGTAGGGAGGGTGGGGTGGGAGGAGGTGAGAGCTGAGAGGGAGCAGCTCCTCCCGCTCCCGTGAGCTGCAGCTGCTCCAGGGAAGGAGTGAAACCCACCGTGCACAGAAGGAGTGAAACCCACCGTGCACAGAGCCTTCACACTCACAGCTTTGCTGCTTTGGGATTGGCGGCAGCTCAGGGGCTCAAATGGGAGGTAAGAGCTTCAAAAGAGGTAAAACCTTGTACATCCAGCTTTGTCACTCCTGCTGGGAAAGCCTGCAAGCCCCTGAGACTCTGAGCTGAGCCTTGAGGCGCTGACCCATCCCTGACTTGCTGTGCACTTCCCTTTCCCTCGTGTCCTCCTCCTTTTCCTGCCCTCGCCCTTAGACCCTCGGGCAGTGGTAGGGCTGTTTCCTTCCTCCCGAGGGGAGGATCGGTGTGCCCAGGGCAGGGAACCTGTGTCACAAAGCAGGGTCATTCCATGGCAATATCCTCGGTTTCTGCAGACATTATGCTGCTGCAGTTTGCTGTTGATCCAACGTGACTCTGAATTTACAGAACAATTTGACTTGGATGCTGAACAGGTCCAGGTCAAGGATGGGGCAATGTTTGTAAACATGTACAAGCACAGCTTTGGCTGCTTCCACAACATTTAGAAAAGGTATTTATTTTAAGCTCTGAGGTTTGTTGACCCTTAAAAACTGGAAGAGCATCCTCCCAACAGCCAGGCCTCAAGGTAGGCTGGTTCAGAATCTTGGGTGACAGCAAAATGAAGCTCTACAACATGTAAGGCTGGACTAAAGGAGCTGAAGTGAGTGTTCCAACCTGCTGAAGGGGTCCAGAGGAGGCACCAAGTTGGTCAGAGGGATGGGGCAGCTCTGCTGTGAGGAAATCCTGGGAGAACTGGGATTGTTCTGCCTGGAGAAGAGAAGCTGCAGGGTGACCTCACTATGACCTTCCAGGACTTGAAGGCGCTGCAAGAAAGATTGAGAGAGACTGTTTACAAGGGCCTGGAGGGACAGGACAAGGGGGAATGGCTTCCCACTGCCAGAGGGCAGGGAGAGATGGGGTATTGGGACAGAATCCTTCCCTGGGAGGTTGGGCAGACCCTGGCACAGGGTGCCCAGAGTAGCTGTGGCTGCCCCTGGATCCCTGGGAGTGTCCAAGGCCAGGTTGGACAGGTGTCCCTGCCCCTGACAGGGAGTGGGACTGGATAAGCTTTAAGGTCCTTCCAACCCAAACCATCCCATGGTTCCATACATTCTACTTCATTACGATGTGGTGTGTGTAGGTTTTGTCCTTCTATAACACTTTTCCCTCCTCCCAGTTCACTTGGTCCAGGCTCAGAGGGGACAGTGCTGGTGTCAGCTCCATGTCACTGAGCCTCTCCCTCTTCCCTGCTCTGTCCCCCTTCAGGAACCAGGACACTCTGGGAAGTTTCCCCAGGCTGGGATCGTGAGGCTGTTTGTGTCACGCTTGTGTCACAGCTCACTTGGATCCTTTGGAACTGCAAACCAGGGTTGTCTCAGGCAGCTGGTCTAAAAAGCATTCTGAGGTTTGCTTTTCTTTTTTCATACATCAAATGCTTGTTTAGAGGCCAGTTATTCCTAATTTGTTTCATATTTGAAGGCTATTTCCATACCCTTTGTATAGAACAGACCTCACTGCCCCATAATCCCTACCAGATGACTGTAATATAATACAACGAATTTGGACAAAAGTCAGTTTATTTTGTTGTGCAACTTTTCCAATTTTATCTTCACCATCTTGCTGTAGTTAAGAACCAGCTCGTTACTTGATTTTAACTGAATTGTTTAGGGCTTTTTTTTTTACCCTCATCAATAATTATCACTTGATTTATTCTCCATAATTAATCCCAAGAGCTTATTTTTAATTAGTCTCCAAATATTCCTCTGGATAAATTGAGGATAGATGATCTTTGGATGCATTGTTGGGCTGACCTTGCCTGTAGGCATAAAAATATGTATGTTGGTTTAGTGTGGCTCATTTCTTTCAGGGTAATTTGGTTTTGAGGGCTTCTGATTATTTTTAAATCAAGGACAGGATTCTTTTTTAAAGAGAAA
>JAXCLP010000010.1:1550407-1574609 GCA_035584035.1 Lepidocolaptes lacrymiger
GCAGGCCCTGGCACAGGGTGCCCAGAGAAGCTGTGGCTGCCCCATCCCTGGGAGTGTCCAAGGCCAGGTTGGACAGGACTTGGAGCAACCTGGGCTGGTGGGAGGTGTCCCTGCCCATGGCAGGGGTGGGATGATGTGAGATTTAAAGTCTATTCCAACAGAATCCATTCTCTGATTCTCTAACTTTCCTGGTGGATCTTTGGCAGTGGTGGGAGCTGGTTCCCTGCCACTCCAGGGACGGGGCAGTGGATGGTGTTGGCACCCAGTGGGGGCGAGGTGCCACCACCAGGCTGGCTCAGAGGTGGCTTCCCCTTGGAGGGGCCAAGGAATTACAGCTTTTCCCAGGCTGGTGGTGCATGTTCCCCTTTCCTGAGGAAAGGAATCTTCCCTACGAACCTGCCGTTTGTCAGCCAAAAACCCCCGATCGCTGTTTTTACAGAAACCCTTGTGGATTGTGGTGTGATGTCATTATTTCCAGAGCGATTTAGGAATTACTCAGAACTTCTGAGCTGCAGGGATGGGTTATGTGAACCAGCACTGCAGACACGCCGGTGACACGGCGCCGGTTGAGACTCTTCCATAATGTATGAATTCAAAGGAATCCACAAAATCTCCTGGAAGCTCTGCAGGAGCCTTTGGCACACGTGATGAGCCGTGTGTGCCTCTCCAGGCAGCCCCTCTGGCACGCCTGGCTTTTTGGCATCATTTTTGGGGGTTTTAAAAGGCATTCCATCCCTTTGCTTCCTGTGAAGTCATGTAGCTCGGGGAGGTGGGGATTTCCCCCCCCAAAACCTTGAATTACAACTAATTGATGACAAATCTGGGTGGGTGCTGGCTGTGATGAGTAAGCTGAGGGATGAGTGGGACCGATGCCATGCAAGGATGCTTTTTATCCCGAGCCCGAACCTTGCAGCCTCAGTGCCCTGAGGAACTGACAGCTAACATCCTTAATTACAGTCATTTGTGCAGAAAAAAAAAATACCCACCTCATTTTTGTGGTTCGGGAGCTCATTTCTCCAGCCTTATCTGATAAACTGCTGGCAGCACCCACTGCTGGAAACTCTTTGCCTGCAGGCATGTGCTGAAGCAGGTGAGCTGTCACCTAAGGAATTCTGCCTGGTGACCTCTGGGAGGATTTTCCCCCTCCATCCTCTCATTCCTCCTGCAGGGACAAAGGCTCTGGAAGGCATTCCTGCTCCCTCACGTCCCGACTTGTCCCGCAGGGTTGGGGTTGCAGCTTGTGCTGTGCACGCTCTGGGCAGCACAGGGAGCTGGTTGGACACCCGGATTTGGGAGTGGAAGAGCCCAACACCCTGAGAGCATCTCCCAGGGCAGGACTGAGCTGCTGGGGCTCTTACACCCACAGCAACTGGAGTTTTCCGCTCTGCACACGTTGAGTTTTTGGTGTTGGTGGCCCTGGAGACTTTCCTCGACCCTCCACCCCACCTGATGTCCTGGAGGCACCTGAGAAGGCTCTTGGTTTGCTTCCCATCCTTGTTTTTGCTCCAGCATTTGCCTTCCCCTGGCTCACAAGGAGGAGGAGGAGGAGGATTCCAGCTCTGCTCCTTCCTCTTCCCACCTGGATCCGAGGGAGAGAAAGGGCTGTTGGCAGCAGCCCAGATGCTGCTGGGAAGGGACATTTCACCTCCTGGTTGGCTCAGAAGGGCTGTTTGATGCCCCTGTGGTCCCTCCTGCCCCTCCTGCACCCCTTGGGCTGTGTCTGTAGCACCCAAATATTCCCCAGGAACCACATGGACCTTCAAGGCTCAACGAGGCTGTCGAGAAAATCTGGTTTTATTTTTGTTTTTCCTGCCCTTGACATTTCCCTGCGGTTCAGTCTCTTGCTGTTTTACAACAAAACCTTGCCTTGCCCTGCTGGAAACCCAAGTGTTTGTAAACATGGAAATGATGAAAGGAAACCAGCCAGGAAACAAGTTCAGAGGAGACGGACTGGGCTGCTCCGACTGCTATAGAATTGATCAGGAAAAGGGGAATTTCACTGGGATGGGCCTTGGCTGGGGTGGTCTGAAATCATCTCCTCACCAAGGATGGGATGTGAAGCTGCTCCTTTGAGTGGAAGTGTTTCTCAGCCTGGTTTATGTTCTGGGGAATGAAACATGGATGTTTTATTAAGGAAAGCAGAGTTGTTTCTGCTGTCAGTACCTATATTGAATTGTTTTTATCACTCCCCCAAGAGAAGGCAGGGGACAGGAATGACCCATCACAGCTCGGGCTGGGCTCAGCTTTGCTGCCCACTGGTGCTGTCCCCTCCCCACGGGTCACACGTGGGGCTGGTGACAGGAGAGAAGCCTTGGCTGCTCCGTCCCTCCTCCCTGGCCTTGGCTGCAGCTTCCCAGCCCTGTTTGGGGATTTTTTGGTGATCCACAAGCCCAAATGGCTGATTTTGGGGCACACGAGCTGCCTGCAATCCCACCAGGTTGTGGTAGATGGTTCTGGATTCCACCTAAGAGAAGAAACATCGTCTTTTCTAGAGGCAGTGGATGCTCAGCAGGTCCTTTATGAAGATGCTTGGCTCAATCTCCTCACCCAGCTGCGAGAATCCACCCCCTCCCATTTTTTAATCTTTTCCCCCTTGCTCAAGTGCTGTATCCAAAGCCAGAGCAAATGTGCTGGGAGATGATTTATGGCCCCGAGGAGCTCGGAGGTGCTCGGGAGGCAGCGATGGCTCTGCTGCCGTTTCACTAATGGCTCCAATAAAATCCAAATCAGCCTTAATGGTTTTAATATTCTTCCCATTGCAGCTCCGAGGATGGTAATTACAATCAATAGGGTGTATTGCCTGAGAAGAATATCTGCGAATTCCACAGTCAATTAAAAAAAACACATTTGCAGGGGAAGGAAATGGCCCGGGCAGCCGATTTGCCCTCAGGGTGCTCGTGCCAGGCTGGGGAGGGATGGCACTGCCCAGGGAAATGTGCTGCCCACAAGGCTGACTGCAGGCACTGGGGGTAAAAGCTCAGCCCTGCAGCCTCCAGGACTTGTGCAGAAGCTTTTTGTAGGGGTAAAGTGTGCTGGAGCCTCTGTTGTCCCTTTTCACCCCTAAAATATTCCTACATTGGATTGATGCCCGTTATTTGATCCCTTTGGGGGTCAGTCCAACAGATCCCACATCAGCAGTGTGTCCACGTCACTTGGCCCCAGTGCTTGTGCATTTCCAGTGTGTTAGGAAGTGAAATTTATTTCCTTCTGATCTACCTGACCCTCAAGGTTGCCTTGTGCCAGTAGAGGTGGGCACGGTGCTCCTGCTTTGCCCAGAGCTGGCTCTGATGGGCATCCAGCTGCCCAGGGAGGTCTGCAGAGCACTCTGGGGAGGGCCTGAAAAGCAGAAAAGAAGATCCAGAACTGGTGGTGACAATCCTAAACTCCCCATGTGTAGGTTGGAAAAGTTTCAGGTCCTGGAATTGTTCAAAAGGCACGTGGATGTGGCACTTGGGGACAGGATCTGGTGGTGAACGTGGTGGTGCTGCATTAACAGCTGGAATTTACAGTCTTAGAGGGCTTCTCCAACCTTTAGGATTCTGGACTTGATGGCCCTAAAGGGCTTCTCCAGCCTTAATGATTCTGTAATGCTGTGAAAAGGCTTTAAGGGCTAACCCAGGAGGTGCCAAAGGCATGGAAGTTGTCATGGACCATTTCAATATCTTGTTTTTTCTGTCTGTGCCTTTATTGGCATCTTCTGTCACAGCTGCTGAAAACTGGAAGTGAATTCAAGGCATGTCTTGCAGTGGGGGGTGAAATCTTGAAATAATTTAATAATTGGGCAGGGCAGGGGTCTGGTTTCCCTGGGCTGGAGCTGTTGTGGAAGGAGGAATGCACAGATCAGGTTGGCAAGAGGAAGGAGAGAAACTGAGCCAGGAATGATGTTTCTCCATCCAAGAGCTGCTTGTTAAAGTGCTGTGAGAGCACTGGTGGAGCAGAACTGTCAGGAAAGGGGCTTGGGATCAAGATGTTTGCTTGGTGTCAAGCTTTGGTCCACCTCAGAGTGCTGTCCCAGCATTTTGGGAGGAAATAAGGCCTTGGAGATTGGCAGGGAGTTTGTTCTCCCTTCAAAGCACCAATAATTGCTGGATTGAGCTCTCCTGAAGTGTTGGTTTCTTCCTCCCCAGGTGATGTGGGATGTTCTCTTGGCTGGGGATGTTGGGAGAAGGGAGAAACAGCCAGGGAAGCAATTTTCCCCCGACAAGAGCTGTCAGTGTGTTAACTTGATTTCCAAAATCCAACTTCTGCCTTGCAGGAAATTGCATTTCTGTCATTCCTACAGCCCCAGCCAGACCTTCTGTGTCCACCTGACAGCTCTTTTACCTTCCAGATCTGACCATTTAACTCCTCCCCAGACAACTGAAGGAAGGCAAAGTCACAATGAGGGAGATTCCTCAGGCTTTGACATGAAAACAAACCTTTTAACTGTGGGAAATACTATCATTTCAGGCAAACCAGGGGGTTGTGAATGCCTTGTGTCCCTGGGGTGGGGACCTGCAGGAGTCAGGGCTGGACTTTGGCCACCTTCCACCCAGCTCAAAGGTTAGAGGAGCCCTTGGGGATCCTGTCCCAGTGTGCCATGGCATTGAGCTGAGAAAAACCTCAGTTCTTGCTCCTTGATGAGCGTTGGGAATTACACAAGTCGGAGAGATGTGTTTTTGCTGCTTCCAGGCCAGGCAGAACCCCCACCATTCCTAATCCTGGGCAGAAACTTTTATTTCCATCGTGGCTGCAGAGTGAAGTGTAAATGGATGTGGGGTCTGCTTGGGGGGATGATTCTCCTCTAGTGGAATGTTGCTGGGATGGGAATTCCTGCAGGTGATGGACCCCTGGGAGCTGGCAGTGCTTCCCAGCCGACTGGGAAGTGGATGGATCCCGTGGGATGTGGAAATCCCCAGGAGAAGCTGAGAAAGTGGGGTGGTTCTGATTGTGCTGCAGCAACAGGGACTCTGCCTCCAAAGGGCTTGATGTGTAAGGGTCTCTTTTCACTTCATGGCACCTTGGGCACCATAAATAGCAAATGTGAAGCATTTCCAAGGAGAGAAATCAGCCTTTATGCCAGTCAACATTTTTAATGCCTCACATCATCATTTTGATGGGGAAATCTGACAATGGAGGGATTCTGGAGCCTCCACTAATCCTTCAAATTCCCACTTAAACCAAAGTGTCTGGGCTTGACCCAGCAGCAGGAATGCTTCTTTGCCAGCAGAATAATTATGTATTTATCCATCTATTTCTTAAATAAGAGGTGTGATAAATGGCAGGTAGTGGGGTTTGAATCCTCCCAGCTGTGTAAAACCTGTTATTTCAGCTGTGGATGGAGAGAGGAGGGGCAGGATGGGGTGCCTGGAACACCTGGAATATGGAAGATATTGCACGTGGAGAGAGAAATTACAGGCAGAGGGTGTTGCAAACCCTCAAAAACCATATTCAATGCAACTCAAATCATGACTGCAGCTCTTCTGAGAAGCACTTGAAAGGCAGGATGGTCCTGACCCCAAAACCAGTGGGGACAGTTTGCTCAGGGACCTTTATTTAAATATTCTAAATGATGCTCCAAATAGCCCCAAAACCTTGCAGAGTGTGCTTGTCTTACCAGCAGAATTGGTTTAGCAGGGACAGGAACAGCAAGAATTATTGTGATTTCTTTCTGTATTCCTCTCTGCCTGGATTTGAGGGGGGTTTGCTTTAACTGGTTGGAAAATCGAGTGCAATACTTGGTTATTTTCTAAAGCTTGTGTGGAAACTGGAAAGGAATCACTGAATTCTGGTTGTACCCAGGGCATTATTTCTCCTGCTCTTGAAAAATCAGTCAAATTAGGGTCAGTGGGATAAAGTCAGGTCCTCATGTCCTGCTTGGAGCACCCGAGCCAAGCAGTGAGAACCTGGATTATTCCATGGGGGAAGGTCAAATGAGAGTCATTTCATGTTTTGTGGGGGGAAAAGGACTTTTATGATGCTTTTTGGAAGGGAAACCCTGTTGTGAAGGTGTATAAAATTCAAGTTACAAAGGTTGGGTCTAATCACCACGGGATGTAAACCTGATTTCCCAGTTTTGGGCTGTTTTGTCTTTCCCTTTCGTGCCACAGAAGTGGTGGATCTTATTTATAGCTCCCATGTGGGTTTGCAGCTCAGCCATCTGCACATCCCCTTCAGGTGACAAAACCACACTTAAGGACATTTATTTCAGCTGCTCCTGGGCTTGGTTACACTGAAATCCGAGGGTTTGGAGGGAAAAGATGGAAGGGGAAGAAAGGGAAGTGCTGGGCTGAGATATAAACTATATAAATAAAAGAGAACTCTATTATAAAGTGCTTAATTCTTGATGCCCACAAAAGCTGCTGGGGTGTGTGTGGTCTGGAGGGAACGGAGCTGCTTTTAGTGAGTTATTAAAAATTTCATCTCAGCTTTTTATTTCATGTAATTCCAGTATTGGATTTATTAAAGAGGGACTTGGGGAAATAGCAGCGTTCTGTCCCTGAGTCATGGATGGTCATCCCCTCCTCTGGCTCCTTGGCTGGAGAGGTGTCTGATGAGCAACTGTGCTTGGGAGCCCAGGAAAAAACCCAATTAATCTGTGAGTCATTTTGCCATCCTGAATTCTCCATGCTGTGCATTTGCATTAATGCATAATAGCCAAGTGCTTAGCATTTATCGTGCCGCAATCCAGCTGGCCCTTCCTGTCCTCTGCTGCTTTCTCACCCATCAGTTGGCATTTGAAAAGCATAAAAGCAGCTTGGAGCTCTCCTTGTAGAGAGCAAAGAGGCCTTTCCTGGCTCACCTGGGGGCTTTGGGAGCAGCAGGGAAACATCCTATGGCCTTGGGGAAAAAACATCTGCAGGGTTTTTTCCAAGTCTCTGATTCTGGGAAGGGCAAAGGAGGTGAAAATCAGAGTTCCTGCAGATTTGGAGTGCAGCCTTGAGCTCTCTTCTCTCAGAATTCCTTTACAGTGCACCCTCAAATGACCAAAATGGCCATTATTTCCATACAATAATGATATTTAAATTGCACACCATAGGTGGGTGCTCAGTTTGGCCAGTCCTTCCCCCTGCTCAAAGGCTGGAAGGACTAACCTGTTTTCCCAGCAAATACCAGTCCAGGCTGTCCATAAAACGTGGGATGAGGCTTTCCCACAATTATAGATGAAATCATAGAACATTAAGGGGTTCAAATGGACTTGAAGTCCATCTAGTCCCCATATTGCCATATAAATATATGTATTTGGCTGGATGTAAAGCTGAAAGATGAGGTTTGGTGCTGCTGCTGGACCATTCCCCACCCCAGAGCTCTGCATGGTTTGGAGCACAGGGCCGTGTTAGCCCCAGGGGATGGCTCCAAACTCCCATCCTCCCCAAAATTCCACCTGCAGCCCCTCCTGCCTTGTTATCCATACATTTTCCTCCTCGGGAAATGCTTTGGAAGTGGGATAAGCTGAAGGTTGATGTCACTGGAATTGTAAATGCAAATATAATAGGTCCTGGAGAGCTCCTGCAGCATCCAGAAACTTCAATGAGCCTTTAGGAAGGCTGGAGCTCACAGCCACTGCTGGAGAACAATTAACAGTGGTAATGCCTGTTAATTACTCTGCTTTTCTTGTTTTGCATCAAACCAAACTGGAATCAGCATGGAGTAGTTTGAGGTCTGGATCCACCCGTGCCTTGATTCCCAAGGGGCAGCATTTAATCCCAGAGAGGAGGTGCCAGTGAGGGAGGAACATTAGGAAGAGGTTGTTTTTCTGCTTGTTACATTAATCCACGTGGAAGAAAACCAGTAAACATGTAACATAACCCGGGGCTGGTGGAGCAATAACAGTTTCTTGGGAAATAAACTCTCCCCAGAAGGATCTGGGTGCCTTGGACACGCTGCTGCTGTTTCCAGCCTGGGGATGGGTATTCCTTGGAGTTCCCATCACCATCTCCTTTGTCCCCTGTGCCTCAGGGATTTGGTGTCACCCATTCCCTCCCTTCCTTGTCTCCTCAAAATCCAGCTGTGCCAGCTGTTTCAGCCCAGCAATGTGGCTGGTGTGTCCATCCAACCTCCAGCACAGCCTGTGCCACCCCAGACATTGGGGACACGGTCACTGGTGGCCTTGGCAGTGCTGGGGAAGGGTTGGTGACCTGAGAGGGTTTATCCAGCCCCAAAAATTCTGTGATTCCACAGTCAGTGGCTGTGAGCAAAGCATAGTCATGACTCTGTGATTTCAAACCAGGCTTGGCTGTGGCTTTAGTTTCATGTTAAAAGGTCATTCCTGATCCTCCTGCCCCGAGCTGGCATCTCCCAGCAGAGCTGAGGGACAGAAAAGCTCTGCAATAGAGACACAACCACCTGCTCTGGGCTCCTTTCCCTGAGCAGCTTTTCCCCAGCTCCTTTTGTGCTGATAATTTGATAAAATCCAAAACCACAACCCCTCCTCTCTCTGTAGGGGGAGTCTGGGGACAGAAACAGCCTCTGCTCGGTGGCACCTGCAGGGCTTGTGCCAACACCCCATTGCTGAAGAATTCCTGAAGCTTTGCCAAAACAACCCTGGGCTCGGGTGCAGGAGCTGGGCTGGTTCCCAGAGCCTGCCCTGGGGATGCAGGGCTGTGGTTTTGGATTTGATGCCCTGACAGCAAAGGGAGAAGTCCAAAGTGACATGAAAAGCAGAGGCTGTGGCAGGGCATGGGATGGGGCGAGGGCTCCTGTTCCCCATGCCATCTGAAGGGGCTGAAATGGGGCCAAGGCACAGTTTGGGTTTAGCTCCCCTCTCTTTTCTTCTCCCTATTTGACTTTTCATTTGTCTTCACCAGCGTCGAAGCACTAAAACC
The DNA here is from genome assembly GCA_035584035.1 of Lepidocolaptes lacrymiger. Taxonomy (NCBI): domain Eukaryota; kingdom Metazoa; phylum Chordata; class Aves; order Passeriformes; family Dendrocolaptidae; genus Lepidocolaptes; species Lepidocolaptes lacrymiger. Next base: position 1,559,212 of record JAXCLP010000010.1, read on the forward strand.
TCATTTCATTGCTTGATTATCGTTCTTCCTTTCAAACCTGAAAATTCCAGTGGAGCTGGAAGGCTTTGTGAGTGCATCAGTTCCTGCTGGGAAAGGGGCTTGGAGACATGAAGGCTGCTTGGGATGAATGGGATGCTCTGAGGGGCTCAGAGACAACCCCTGTCAGGAGAACACACAGGAATTCTCTGTATTTTGGCTTTGTGTGCAAATGTGATGCTCCTGCTCCCAGGTGTCCTGAGAAATCCCAGGCATTCTCACCTTGGAGGTGCTGGAGAGCTGCAGGCTGGGCTTGGATGTTCCTTCATGTTTATATCATAAAATCAGACTGGTTTGAGTTGGAAGGGACCTTAAAGCCCATCTTGTCCATGGCAGGGGCACCTTCCACTATCCCAGCTTGTTCCAACCTGGCCTTGGACACTTCCAGGGATGGAACAGCCACAGTTTCTCTGGCCAACTTGTACCAGTGCCTCACCCTGGCAAGAATTTATTCCTTATTAATCCTTCTGTTGTCCTGTGGCTTCATCCCAAGTTGCACCTTCCCCTTTGTGCCCATCCCAAATTAATCCTCTGGGAACCAGCACTGCCCTGGCTGGGCCCTTCTGCCCTCAGAAGTGACTCCATCACCCACCACAAACACTCAGTTTGGACACAAAAGGGAATAAAAACCTCTAATAACCCCCTCACAGGCCTGTCTGTCAATATTGGTCCCATTCCAGCAGATGCCTTAGGATGAATCACCTTAAAATGATCTTTATTCTGGGTAAGGACTCGCAGAAAACAAGACACTGTGTTATCAGGAGGAGCCTGAGCAGGCAAAGAATGCCTGAGGTAGAGCAGGAGAGGGGGAAAAAATGGGATTTAAGAGACAAGAGTCTTTTCTTGCTCTTATATGGTGCTGCTCTGCCACCAGCAGCAGCCCCTGGGTCCCTCCTCACCCCATGACTAATAAATCTCACTTGGAATCCACCCTTGCTTCTATTATTTTTAGCTCTTTCCAGCCTGCCCTGCCAAGGGGGAAAACCCTCATGCCTTGTTTTAAACACTGGGAATGGGATTTCTTATCCCTCATGTTTGGAGTTGTGAGTGATACCTGATAGGAGCAATCAGCTTTGTGCCCCAGGCACAGGGGGGATTATTGGGTTTATTTTCCCAAGTGATAGTGGGGTTGGGAGGCAAACTCAAAAAATCATCTTTCCAGCTGTTTTTTAAAGGCTGGGAATTCACACCAGACCTGAGTTTGCTCCATCACAGCCCTCCCAAACCCAGCAGTGGCAGGGACTGAGCCTGTGTGAAGGGTTATTGATCTGGGGGGAGTTGTAAGGAGATACCCTAAAAAAGAGTGGATTGCTGCCAGTAAATTTGGATTTGTGGGGCTCAGCCTTCAGAGCTGTGGGAAAAATCCCCTTCTATTTTTTTTACCCTGCCCATGACTCAGAGGAAGGTTTGTCTTTGCAAACTCATCCTTTTCTTGGGGAAGCATTTAAAGGACATACTAGTCCCTGTTTGTACCACTATATTCATATTTATATTCATATTTAGGGTGAAAAGGAGACTTTTCCTTTCCTGGGGTGTTTGTAACGTGGTGTGTTTATTCCTCAGCCTGCAAGTCCCTGTTCTGGGCTTTTAGCACCCATTTTGCAATTAAAATGAGTCGTCAAATAAAGCCAAGCCAGAAATAAGCCCTCTCAGCTGTTCCTGCGTGGAAACCACGAGGGGAATGGGAAGGGAGAGATGACCTGGAGGGAGGATAATCCCATGGCCAGCCCAGATGTTGCCCCCTGGTTCCTGGGGGGGGGTCAGTGCCTCATTTATAATTAATGATTCAGCCCCTAATTTCCTCTGTAGGATGAAATAAGTGCAGTGTGGACAGAGCACACTGAACATTAATTAATCACCTGTATTTAACTGCAGGTTGAGCTGCTCTGCCTGCCTGCAGTTCCAGGGGGTTTGGCCACAATTAAAAGGGCTTAATGTTTCATCCAGAAATTATTTTTGGCCCCAGACCAGTAGCTTAATGGTTTCTGTCCCTGCTCCCAGTTCAGCACCACTTCCACCTAATTCCTGCTGTCCCAGGTTGAGGAGGGGAAAGGCCACCCTTGTCCTTCATCCTCTCAGGGAAAATCCCTCTCTTGTCCTGCCATTTTCCCCCTCTTCCCTCTTTATCTCATGGAAAAATACATGAATTCTCTCTGCTCCTGTTCAAATGTATGCAGTGGGACCCGGTGCAACTTTATTTGTTCCAAATATAGCCAGTTTCTGTTTGGAAAATGAAAATAAATAAAATAAAAGGGGGGAGGAGGGATAGGGAAATTTGTCTATGAGCTGCAAAGTGAGCCTGGATGTGCTGACCATGGATTGGAAAATGGGTTATCAGGGCAGTAAAAAACCTTCTATTAAATTTATTATCAAAGAGATCAGATGAGGATGTTCCTCACAGCTCACACTTTAATGATTTTCAGTAGTTCTGTATCAATATTTATAAAGCTGCAGCCTTGGGAATATTTCCTGGGAGCCTTCAGATGGGTTTTGGGGAGCTGCTGGTGCCAGGATTATTCACCCCAGCACGGCCTGGAGCAGAAAATGGGATTTTGAGGGGGAGTCAGGGGGGTCTCCTCTGTGCCAGGATGGTGTGGGTGCCCCAGCTGGTGGTGCCAGGCTGTGCCTGGTGTGGGCAGGGGATGAGCTGGGGCACAGCTGGTGCAGCTGCCCTGGGCTGTGTTTTCACATCAGCTGCAGGGAGAGACAGTGGGGGAGGTTTGATGTTGGCTCAGCTGGGGCAGATGCCACCAAAGCCACCCCCTCTGCTGTCCCAGGGTCTCAGGTCTCCTGCAGGGCACTGTGTGCCAGCCCAGAGCGTGGGAATGGGTTGGAGCTGATGGATTTGCTCCCAATCCTCTCCCAGATGGGGCAGAAAAGGTGCTGCCCAGGGAGGTGGGTGGGAATAATTTGGTTTATTGGTGCTGGTACAAAACCTGATGGGTTTGCCTTGTCCTGCTGAAGGGCTCGTGTTGTCCAGAGAATGGGAATGCTGCATTTCCCAAAGGACTTATTCTAAATAATATAAATAAAAGGGCAGTGGAGCTTTCCTGTTGCTGTATCCACACATTAAGTGCTGGTAGATGGTTCACAGAGACAGAGAATGGTTGGGGTTGGCAGGGACTAAATGCTCATCTCTTTCCACCCCCTGCCATGGGCAGGGACACCTCCCACTGTCCCAGGCTGCTCCAAACCCCGTCCAACCTGACCTTGGACACACCCAGAGATCCAGGGGCAGCCACAGCTTCTTTTTCCCACCCTCCCAGCCGGGAATTCCTTCCCAATATCCCATCCATCCCTGCCCTCTGGCACTGGGAAGCCATTCCCTGTGTCCTGTCCCTCCATCCCTTGTCCCCAGTCCCTCTCCAGCTCTCCTGGAGCCCCTTTAGGCCCTGGAATTGGCTCTCAGGTGTCCCTGGAGCTTCCCCTTCTCTGGTCCTTAGCAGTGACTGCTTGGTGGGCTCATCCTCAAAGCACCTGCAAATTCTCTGTTAAGCACATGGGATCCAGCTTATAAATTGCCCAATTAGAAATGAAGCCTGTGTGGTCCCACCAAGCCTTCCTGGATGGGCTCCATGGAAAAATCTGGTGGTTTTCCATATGTTTTGTCACTTTTATATCACCAGAGGGTTATAAATACTTGTGTGGCTTAAATGATTCCCTCCAGTTGCCTGTAAAGTGTTTGACATCCTGTGCATTGGAGGAATGGGAATGTGAAATGACTGTATCCTTCTGTTCCGTGTTTTGAGGGGAGAGAAAATCATGGTTTGATGATGGATGATGTATTTTTATCTTAAATCAATCAGCTGGTACCCCTGTGCTTCCAGGGGGGGTTGTAAAGGACTTGTAAAGGTCTTTGAGAAACCTCCAGGGAAGTAAAAAGGGCATGGAAATGGGAAGGATATTGGAGGTTTATCCCCTTGTAGAGCATTTCCAAAATGATGGAAAACCCTTCAGCAGCATCTTCCTTAAATAAAAAAAGTAATAGTCTAGAGCATTATACATGGATGTAATCCAAACAAGCACTCCCCTTCCCCAGCAGATGTCTAGTATTAACTGATTAAAAATAATCTCTTTTTTTCTTCATTTTTCTTGCTGCATTTAAACCCTGGGAAAGCTTTAGCTTGGCTTAAAGAGGAGCTCAATCCCTCACTCCCAGGAAATCATCAGCAAATAAAGCTGAAATCCCGGGGTGCTGTGTTTAATTCCTGATTCCCTGTGAGCTTGTTGTGCTTGGGCAAGTCCATGGGCACGGGGTCAGCAGGAGCATCTCCCTCTGCTGGGATGGGATGTTGTCCCAGAGGAGGCCACAAGATCCTCCAAAGGATGGAGCTCCTCTGCTCTGGGACAGGCTGGGAGAGCTGGGAATGCTCACCTGGAGAAGAGAAGGATCCAGGGAGATCTGAGAGTCTCTTTCAGTGCCTAAAGGGGCTCCAGGAGAGCTGGAGAGGGACTTGGGACAAGGGACGGAGGGACAGGACACAGAGAATGGTTTTAAGCTGAAGGAGGGTAGATTTAGATGGGATATTGGGAAGGAATTGCTGGCTGGGAGGGTGGGCAGGCCCTGGCACAGGGTGCCCAGAGAAGCTGGGGCTGCCCTTGGATCCCTGGGAGTGTCCAAGGCCAGGTTGGATGGGGCTTGGAGCAACCTGGGACAGTGGGAGGTGTCCCTGCCCATGGCAGGGGGTGGCACTGGATGGGTATTAATGTCCCTTCCAACCCCAACCATTCCCTGAGTCTATGGAAATTGAGACAAATATTCCCTCCCTCATTTTTCTCAGCTTAAACATTTATTTTGAGACTGGGGAGGTGGAAAAAAAAATAGCTCCTGTTAATTCATCCTGCCTTTTTGTCTGAGCCAAATAGGTTGGCCAACCCCAGCCTGAAAAATAAACTTTCCCACCTGATAAAGCCCCTCGAGGAACGACTGGGGGCAGGAAAAACCTTGGTGGTGTTTCCATGGGCGAGCAGGAATCCTGGTGGGACAAACGCTGCTCCTGCCCTTTTCCTTCCCTCCCAAAGCTCAGTGGGTGAAGGGCTGGGTAAGTCCCTGCAGCTGGCGGGGTTGGGACCCAGAGCACGCCACGTGGGGGTAAAAATAAACGTGTGGGTAAAAATAAACGTGTGGGACAGGGAGAAACGAGAAACCCGGCAGGAAAAGGGCTGGCTGTGGTTTCCATGTGAGTAATCCGGCCGGGCTGCTTCCCTTCCCTTCCCTCCCAGGCACTGGGAACGGGGAGGGTTTGGCTTTTCTACACGCCTTTATTCTTTATAAGGAGTGTTTTCCCCAAGAGGGAATGGTGATGGGAGAGCTGATAACCCCGCTCTGTTCCTCCCTCTGCCCTGTTAATGATTTCCTTGGATCCAGGGCAATGGTGCAGCAGCCAGGGAAAGCAGGTTGGGATGAGAGGGGAATTCTCTTGCCTGCCTTTGCCCCCCCAAAAACAGGGCTGCTAAAGAGGGACAGCGCTTGGGATGTGCCGTGGAAGCTTTAAAAAGAATCCTAAAAATCTGTGCACAGACTCAGAAATTATATTTTCTGTCCCCCCAGGACTGGTGATAACAGGTGTTTTCTCCTCCTGTAGGTGGATAATTCATGAAATCCTGTTGTTCACTGCAGGAATGTCTGGTGAAGCTTCAGGAAAACTCGTCAGGGTTGTCTCCTAAGTGGTAAAAGATGCCCTAAATGAGAGGATGCCTTAATAAGAAATGCAAACCAGGCAGTGCAGGTCCCCCCCAGGTTTCCCTTCCCAGCTGAGAAGGGGCTCTTGGGGGCTCCAGGGGCTTTTCCTGGGGCTTCCCACTGGGCTGCACCTCCATGGATTATCAGAGCACATGTTCCCTGCCTTCAGCAGGAGCATCATTTCCCACTGACCCACCTGGAGCGCTGCCAGGAGCCTTTCACTCGGTGTAATCACTCCCTGCTTTAATTATTACCTGCCTTCCCACCTCGTTTCTGCGTGGATAATGCAGATGGAGGCAGAGCAGAGGAGCAGATCCAGAGGGTGAGGATAATGCCTGGCCTTTTCCACCTCCATCCTGGGCTTGTCCTTGCTGCAAACAGGGGCTTTTCCTGCAGCAGGGGACCGTGGCTCTCTCTGGGGTCATTTTGCCAAAGGGATAAGCTGTTAAATATGTTGGGGGGTTCACCCCAAGAGCCCTGGTTTTGGGGAGGTTGGTGCAGTCCCCACTGGGACCAGCTCTGAGCCACCAGTGTTATAAGATAAACCAGCACGTGGGAAGTGGGGGGTAATTTGGGGAGTTTTCCTCATGATGCACAAAACAAATGGCATTAAGGTTTATGTAATACATGGAGCTGCTTTTAGCTCACCACAGCTACTTCTCCAAAGCAAGAGCAAGGTTATACATTAAAACTGGGGGTATTTTATTACGGTGATGATTTACTTTATTTTCATTTTGTTGTTTGGAAACAGCCAAACATGTTTCATTACCCAGGAGGCTGAGTGGGATTCTGTGCAGTAAAACCCAGGCGTGACTCCATCCTCTCTTATAAACTTATGCAGAATATATAATTTTTTTTTTCTTTGAATGAAATATCTGTTTTTTTAAAAAAAGCTCCACTGCTGTAGGGGAGAGGGGGTCTGGGGGGTTCTCTCCTCCCTGTCCCAGCTGTGCAGGGACTCCAGGGACTCTCCATCCATCCACCCACGGCTGCTCCAGCCTGTTTGTGCTGGTGGGAAGCTGGGAAAGCCGGGGCAGAGAGATGATCCCACAAAGGCCTCTTTTTTGTTCTAGAGGCACATCTGGTGTGGGGAATCAAATCTGAGCTGCTCTGTGAGCAAGTGTGCCTGCGTTTCAGAGTCATGTGTGGCCCTGAACGTCGCTGCAGCTGCGACTGGGAGAGGCAGAAAGCCCTAAAGAAAGGAGGGGGCACGTGGAATCTGTGCCAGTGCCAACCACAGGGCTGGTGCCTGCCTGGGGGAGCGTGCCCATGGCACGGTGTGAGCCCAACTTGTCACTCTCTGGGTGTTTTGGTGCCCCTTGGACGGGCTGTGTCCAGCCAAAATTAGGGCTGGAACGTGGGATTGGCTGTGTCCTCTGCCCCAGCCGTGGCCAGGGCCAGCCCAGCCCCAAACTCAGGTAAATGAGGCTGTGGGGGTACCTGTTGGGGTTGGGAAACACCTCCAAAATCATCAATTCCAGCCTTTGAATACCCCTGAGCCCACTAAACCATATTGTGAAGTGCCACTTGTTTTTTAACACTTCCAGGGGTGGTGACTCCAGCACTTCCCTGGGCAGCCTGTTCAATGCTTAACCAATCCTTCAGTGATTAAATTTTTCCTGCTGTCCAACCTGAACCTCCCCTGGTGCCGTTTCCCCTCGTCCCATGGGTTTCCCTGGATCCCAAACCAGGTGGCATGTGCGATGGGTGCCCTGGCCCAGGTGGGTACCCTGGTGGGTACGCTGCGGGCTGCAGGAGGTATAAATAGCTGGGAATGTAGGGCAGAGCCTCTCCCAGAAAATCCTGCGCTGGATTTCGGTGGCAGGAAGGTGTCTGTTCTCTCGTGTTGGGGGTGTCTTTGGGCAGCTGGTGCCTCACAGCCGCGATCCATCCATCCCTCCATCCATCCATCCATCCATCCCTCCCTCCATCCATCCCTCCCTCCATCCATCCCTCCGTCCATCCATCCATCCCTCCCTCCATCCCTCCCTCCCTCCATCCCTCCGTCCCTCCCCCGCGGAGCCGCTGCCGCAGCCGGGGCTTTGGGGGCGCTGGAGCCGCGGCTGCCGCAGCATCGCCCGGGGGTTTTTAGGGGGTTTTCCCCATAGCGCAGTGTCTGAGCGGGGTCTCGGGGGTTTTTTCCCCCCTCTTCCCAGGGGAGGATCGCGGCTGCCCCGGCCCTGCGGGCTCCCCCCGCTCTCCGTGTGCGGGCAGAGGCGGGACCGGCCGCGGCCCCCCCGCGCTCCGTGTGCGGGGCCGCTGCGCAGGCGGAGCAGCGCGGCCGCATCCATCTTACCGGCTGCCCGGGGCTCCATCCTCCTCCCCATCCTCCTGCCCATCCTCCTCCTCCGCCCCGACCTCCCCCTCCTCCCCCGCCGGGGCTGCGGGCGCTGCCGGCGGGGCGGCAGCGGCGGATGATGCACCGAGATGGTTCACCAGGAAAACTGCTCCTACCAGGTAAGGGCAGAGCGAGGCCTGGCCCCCAGCCCCGGGCAGCCCCCCCAGCCCGCAGCCAGCCCCGTTTCCAGCCGCCCCCGCCCGCCCCGGGGGGCTCGGGGGGCTGCGGCACTGCGGGACCCTCGGGCCGGGCTTGTTCCGTGGGCTGCGGCCGCCGCCGCCGCATCCCGGGCTCGGCAGTAGCGGGGGCAGAGCGGCCGCGGGGCTTTTGTGTTCGCCATGTGATGCTTGGAGGCGCAGCGGGGCCCGGGATGCGCTGCCTGCATCCCGCTGCCTGCATCGCGCTGCCTGCACCCACTCCCTGCCTGCATCCCGCTGCCTGCCTGCATCCCGCAGCCTGCCTCCATCCCGCTTTCTGCATCCCGCTGCCTGCCTGCATCCCGCTTTCTGCATCCCTCTCCCTGCCTGCATCCCCCTCCCTGCCTGTATCCCACTCCCTGCATCCCGCTTTCTGCATCCCTCTCCCTGCCTGCATCCCGCTTTCTGCATCCCGCTCCCTGCCTGCATCCCTCTCCCTTCCTGCATCCCATTTTCTTCATCCTCTTCCCCGCATCCCTCTCCCTTCCTGCCCGGATGGCCCCTCTCCCTGTAACCCCGAGCGAGCTGCGGGTTCGCACCCGCGGAGCTGCCGCAGGAGAGTGATGTCAGTTTTAGGCGAGGATATCATCATTCCCTGCGCTTCCCAGATTTATCCAGGCGTGAATGCTGCCCCGCAGGGTGGTTCTTCTCAGCCTGCAGGTTCGGGCTTTCCGCGAAATAATCCGTGCAAAGACCGGTGTTGGTTTTGGGGGTGGGCATTGCTCTCTCCCAGCACCCAGCACGGCCACCCCCGTCCCTGGAGGGTCCCTAGGGGGTCGCTGGGGGGTCGCTGGGGTGGTGGGGGCGGCAGCTCTGCCCCCGTGTTTGGGGAATAACAGGATTATTTTAGTAGAGCAAGTGAGAGTTGGGATGGGCTGTTATCGTGGCTTCATTTCCCTCTGAAGAGAGGGCGGGTGCTGCTGAGTGCACCTGCCTGGAAAGGGCACTTTTAGGGGCTCGATGGCACCTTTAGGGGCTCGATGGCACCTTTAAGGGCTCCATGGCACAGGGGGATTATTAAATGCACAAATTTATGCCCATCTGGCACGGCGATGCTGAGAAATGCCTTTGCCTACGTGCAGGGAGGGTGTTCTGCAAAACCCCCATCCCCAGAGCTGGACCCTGAGCAAACAGGGCCTTGCCCAGCACGGCACCTCAGCCTTGTCTTCCTTCCCCCCTCATTGAATGCAAACTTCAGTCTGTGTTTTACAACAAAACCTCTCGTATTGCAAAATACATCAGGAAGGGGGATATACAAACCATTGGAATGTACAGAGGGAAGAGCTGCAACGATTTGTCACTGAATATTTTAAGTCTAGCGAATGCTTCTGGAAGTGGATTTCCATTTTTAGCTGCTTTGGGGGGAAAAAAAATAAAAATCCTGGGTGTTTTTTTTTTTTCCCAGCCTCCCTTTTAGGGGCGCTGATTTCCCCGCAGCTCCCTCCGAGCCTGTTGCTCTCGATAAATGGGGCCATTGTTTGGGAGCAGCGGATGTTTTCCCGGCAGACCCGGGAGGGACACGGGTTAAAGGTTGGGAATTGTTTGCGGGGGGGAAGCTGGGCCCTGGTGGTGGGCAGGGATGATGATGAGGATGAGGATGATGATGATGGGGGTGATGATGCTGAGCTGCGGCGCAGGCCTGGCCAGGATCCCTGTGTGTTCACGCAGAGCTGCTGCTGCTGCCTCCTTTCATCCCCTGCTTGTTTGTGCGTTGCTTCCTCTCCTCCAGAGCAGGAAATATTAGAGAGAAAACAGCCAGAAAACACACAAATCCTCGGAAAAAAAAAATAATCCGTGTTTTCAGCTGAAATCTGTTTGAAAACCTTCCCGCGGTGCTGCAGAGATCGGGAGCAACCCCAGCCCCCTCCCAAAGCCATTAACCCAAAGGCCGGCTCTTAATCCCTTTGTGGCCGGGTTTGGGATCAGCCTGGGAGGCAGCAATGATGGGATTGTGGGGGCAGCCCCGGGGGTGGCAGGGTGTGATCTGCTCCCCTCCCTCCTCCTCGCAGCCCTCGCTTTGAAGCTGCTAAAGAAACGAAAAATAAATCCAAGGGAGCAAAGAGCAGCGCGTGGGAAAACTTGGAAATGTGTTTATTTTGAAGGGATTCAGCAGCAAAACTCTGGGGTGCCCAGGTCAGAGCTGGGCCACCAGGTTTGGGGTGGGGAGGGTGCTGAGGAAGAGGAGGGCATTTCTCTGTGCCCCAAAATCCCTGATTCCCACCAAAAATGGGCTGGTACTGCTGCTCTGGGAAATGCAGGTGGGCCCTGCTGGGCTTTGGCTGTGGCTCAGGCAGGGGAATTGCTGAAATTCAGGCTGGATCCTCCGTGCTCTGGAGGTCCCACAGCATCTTTCCAGTGCCCACATCCTGGAATCACACAGCCTGAAATCCCTGCCATGGATTTCTCCCTTTGCCACTTCTCTTTTCCTGTTTGTGCTGATTTATTCCCCCGTCCCAAGCGTTTTGTTCAGGGCTTTGTAACCTCTCCTGCAGTTTAACGAGCAAAGCATCAGCTCCTGCACGCCGAGGGATGTTTTGGGAGGGGCAGGATAAAAGCCCAGCCTTGCAAATCGGGGCTTTAACAGGGAAAGAAAGGTTTTCTTCGGGCACAACTGGGCTCTGCAGGCTCTTGGTGCCTCCCTGTCCCTTTGCCACTGCTCTCCAGGTGGGTGATGGGGCTGATTTCTGAATTTCTCCTTTAAAAGCTCCTTTAGACCCCCCAGCACCCATGGGCAGGAGGCTCCAAACAGGCAGTTGCCTGTGGGAACAGGGTTTGGCTCCGTGCTCTGGCATGGCTCAGGGGCTGAGGTATCTGCTGGCAGCTCAGGCACCCTGGAGATGTTTCCAGCCTTTACACGTGCGGGGAAAATTAAAGAGAAGAAGAAGAATGAGATTTTAGTGGGTCAGAAATGATTTGTGAGGTGGATCAAGGGGAGGGTGGTATATCCTGCTCAGGTCCTGTGGGTTGTTGCTGGTCAGGTTGGGTGTCCCAGGGATGGACCAGGCAAGGCTGGGTGACATCCACCACTCCCAGAGTCCCACAGAGCATTGAATCATGGGGTTAATCCATAAAATTCACAAGCTTAAAACATGCTGGGCTTATTAAAAAAAAAAATTAGGTGTTTTATTAGGTTTCTTTCGTTTGATGTCTATAGGATTTTGTAGGCTGGAGAAATGCCAGGCTGTCATCATGTTTTTCATTCAAGTGAGTGCAGATTCTGAGGGCAGGATATAAACCCCTTTGGAGAAAACCTGCAATGCCTTGAAAACCCAGTGTGGAGCTCTGGGAAAGCTGGAGAGCTGCTGGCCTGGCCCCTGGCCCATGGAGGGATGCTACAGCCTGGTACCACTGAGGGACCTCCTGCCACTGACCCTGCATCCCAAATCAGTGGCAATGAAACAAAGCCTTTGTTACAGAGATGTCAGGCTGGAGGCCTGGCTTAGACAGAGATTAAAAAAAAAAACCTCTGCAAAGTGGGTGGAAAACACTCAGAATGTGCTAAAGCTCAGGGAAGCAGCATCTCCGAGGGAGGGCTTGGTCCAGCTCATCCTAAGTGTGCAGGGATTTCTAAGGATGTTGTGCTGGGAAAGGGCTGTTCAGAAGTTAATTCCAACATCTGCAATAAAATAAATATTTTGAGAAATAGAATCACAGAATGGTTTGGGTTGGAAGGAAACTTAAAGCTCATTCCATTCTAATGCCATTATGGGCAGGGACACCTCCCACCAGCCCAGGGTGGTCCAAGCCCCATCCAACCTGACCTTGGACACTCCCAGGGATCCAGGGGCAGCCCCAGCTTCTCTGGGCACCCTGTGCCAGGGCCTGCCCACCCTCCCAGCCAGCAATTCCTTCCCAACATCCCATCTAACCCTACTGTGTGTTTAAAACCATTCCCCCCTTGTCCTGTCCCTCCATGCTCTTGTAAATAATCTCTCTCCAAGAGTTCTGGCAACTGGAGATTTCCATGAACCTGGAATTCCCCTCCATGCCCTGGCCCAGGTGCCCCAAGGCCATGGTCACCAGTCTGCCAGGGAATGGGCTCAGGGGGCTTTCTCTGAAATTTATTGGGAATTTAGGGATTTTCTCTACTAACTTGATATCCAGCTGTGTTTGGGAGCTGATCCCCGACAGGAACAAGGGTGATTCCAACCCCAGTGGAATTCACCCCAGCACTGAGAGGGTTTTAGTGACTCAGACAACCTTCCAAGTGCCCAGGAGAGTTAAATTCAGCTTCTCTCTCATCCCCAAGCAAGCGAGGCGTGTTTAAAGCACATCACACTCGGTGTGTCCTATTTCCCAGCCCCATCCCATGTGTTTCCCAGCCCCTCCCAGGACATCCCACCTGACCTGCTCCACTTTGGTCTCTCCTGAGCTTTCCCTGCGTGCTGGAAAAAGAAAACCAGGCTCTTTCCCACTCCAGCATCGCTGCTGGAGGAGCTGCCTGGTGGAGACCAGTTCACTTCTGGTGGGATCTCTGTGCCAGGGGTCCTTGGGCAGTGATGCCAACATGGAGATGCTGAAGTGTAGCCCACCTTGGAGTTTTTTTTAGGGGTGTTTCAAGCAGAGCACGGTGGTCAGAGGGAGTGGTGGGTGTTGGCCCACGGTGCAGCAGGTGGGGAAGGGACTGGACAGCAAAGGGTTTGATCCTTGAGCTGAGACAACCCCAAAACTCATTTGTCTTGTGGTTTTGGTATCCAGAATTTAGTTTGGTGCTGTGGGGAGATGCTCATCCCAAGTGGGCAGAGTTGGGTCAGGTCCTGGCAGCGAGGAGGGCACCAGATGTGCCTCCAGCAGTGGTTGCAGGGGCTCCCAGCTGGGCTTCTTCACCAGGTTTGGTTTTCTCCCATTGCCTGGAATGTGGTGGCTGTGGGATGTGGGGTTTTCACTGTGGGATCAGCTCAGATCAGCAAAGCAGATCCTGGAGCATCCCAGGGCAGATCAGAGGCAGAGGCAGGCTGAAACCTGGAATATGGGGGATAAAATATCCTAAAAAATACAGTTGAAAAGGGCTGGATATATTTTTGGTTGTGTCACTTCCCACCCTTAGGGGTGGCTGTGCTGTCAGTTTGGGTACCAGGGGCACAGCAGGACCAGGCTCAGCTAGGAAGGAGGTGCTGGGACATCCCCCTGCCATGGATGAGGGCAGGATGATGCAGGGAGGGACATCCCCCTGCCATGGATGAGGGCAGGATGATGCAGGGACAGGGTCACCAGTGCAGGCTCAGCCCCCAGCCTGCTGCTCCTGGCCACCACATCCTCCCCCTCGGGCTCTGACATCCTTTATTTGTCTCACATTTATTGTGGCAGGATCCAGCCCAGCCGGCAGAGGAAGTTAATTTAGCAACAGCAGGAAAGGACACAATGACTCAGTGGTGGAGGGGAACTAAAAATAATGAAATAGCCAGAGAAGCACTTTGTTTCTCTTGGGAATTGCAGTTCCGAAGCCCCATCCGGGGACAGGAGTGGAATTAAGCATTTATTATTGCTGGTTTTGCCTGGAAATTCGGTGTAGACTCATGCTGGGATTCATAATTTGTGTGTTGTTCGAGCTGTAATTTAACTAGAATATGCATTTGGGGAGAAATGATGTCAGCATGACTTGGAGACATCATTAAACTTGTAAACATTGGAGGGCTGTTAAAATTATTCAGTTGTTGTTGCACCAGAAATCAGGATTTTTGTGGCTGGTGGGCCACGTTTTGAGTGAGGATCACGGGGAAACTGTGGCCTAAATTCCATGTTTTAAGGATTCCCTGTAGGAATGGCTGTCTGGAGGGTGTCAGCTGATCCAGGTGGTGGGATCTCAGTGGGATCTGTGATCAGGTGGGACACCTGGATCTCAGGAGGCAGGAGCTGGAGCTGGAAGTGGCTCTGAGTCCCCAGGTGGGACACCTGAATCTCTGGAAGGAGGAGCTGGAGGTGGAAGTGTCTGTGAGTCCCCAGGTGGGACACCTGGATCTCTGGAAGGAGGAGCTGGAGCTGGAAGTGGCTGAGACCCCAGGTGGGACACCTGGATCTCTGGAAGGAGGAGCTGGAGGTGGCTGTGAGACCCCAGGTGGGACACCTGGATCTCTGGAAGCAGGAACTGGAGCTGGAAGTGGCTGTGAGTGCCCAGGTGGGACACCTGGATCTCAGGAGGCAGGAGCTGGAGCTGGAAGTGTCTCTGAGTCCTCAGACTCCCCCCAGAGCCAGGGCTGGAGTTCTGGGGTGTCCCCCTGCTCTGCACCCCCCCAGGATGGGGGCCAGGGAGCTCTGGGTGCCTCTTTGAGCTCCACTGCTTAATTCCAACAAATTTAGGGCTTTTTACACCTGATTTAACCAAGAAACTGCTCCTTGCTGGTGAGCCTTGTGTGGAGTGCAGTTTCCATCCTGTGGTGGCCCTGGGGGGGTTCAGGACCACCAGATTTCCATCCCACCTTCCTCCAACCGCTGGGAATCCTTTGGGATCACCCCTCCCAGTGAAAACCCCAGGAGAAAGCCCCTTCCTCCCACTGCCAGCCTGGGATTTTGACATCAGACACCGGGTTTTTTCCTGCCCTTGTGGAGCTGGGAAAGGCTCGGGGCTATTTTTATCCGGCGCTGGCAGTGGCTGGAGCAGGACGAGCCTTCCCTGGCCCCGACAGCTTCGCCTCCCTCCCAGAGCTTGCCTTTATTTGGGAAAAGCAAGGTGCTCGGAGCAGCCAAGGCAAGGGAGAGGTGGCCCAGAGGCAAACCAGCCAGGGCACGGGGGGCTGCAGCAGGTGGTGGCTCTGGAGCGAGCCCTTCATGCCACGGTGCCAGGGCAAGAGGAGAGCAAGGACTGAGATGCCCCCCGGGCACATGAGGAGCCAGGAGAGAAGGAGATGAGTCGGGAGGGTGATGGAATGGGTGATGTCATCAGGAAAGCGGCTGCACCCATCGGGGAGGGCAGTTATAAAAAGGTAAGGGGCAAGAAGGAAGGAGCCTTTGTCTGCCAACAGGGCACCCTCTTGGAGGGCACCCATGGGATGCTGCCTGACACCCTCCCAGGGTGATGGGATTTGGGTGCTGGAGCAAGAGGAGTGCTCTGTGGTGTTTAATACACAGGGCAGCAAACCTTCCTCCTTCCAAACCTGCCTAACCCTAACCCAAACCTTCCTCCTTCCAAACCTTCCCCCCTTCCAAA
>JAXCLP010000010.1:1574709-1587637 GCA_035584035.1 Lepidocolaptes lacrymiger
GCCTAAAGGGGCTCCAGGAGAGCTGGAGAGGGACTGGGGACAAGGCATGGAGGGACAGGACACAGGGAATGGCTTCAAACTGCCAGAGGGCAGGGATAGATGGGATATTGGGAAGGAATTCCAGGCTGGGAGGGTGGGAAAGAGAAGCTGTGGCTGCCCCTGGATCCCTGGGAGTGTCCAAGGTCAGGTTGGATGGGGCTTGGAGCAACCTGGGGTAGTGGAAGGTGTCCCTGCCCATGGCAGGGAGTGAAATGAGATGGGCTTTAAGGTTCTTTCCACCCCAACCATGCAGGGGTTTGTGATATGCTGGATAAATTCAGGCTCTCAGCCCAAACTGGTGGGTTTTGGCATCAAGGTGTATCAGGGATGGGTTGGCTCTGGTGGTGAAGGGCACAGATGGTCCTGTCTGATCCACAAAACACCAGCGAGGTGATGGAAAGAGGTTGATAAATAACAATCAGTGCAGCAGGTGACAGGGCTGGCACTGCTGGATCTGCTGTAGGAACAGCCAAAGCTCTCCTGGCACTTTCCTTGTCCTGGGATTTTGCCCAAAACCTTTGACACGGAGCAGCCCCAGCCACACATTGTGTTTTCATCCCTGTGCTTAAACAAAAGTGGCCACTGACCTTGCCAAGGGAAGGTCAAGGGGAAGAAGGGAAACATCCACCCAAATTGTTTCACCTTAAAACACAGCTTTTTGTTTCAAATAACGGGGTGAACTGGCTCGTGGTCAGCTCTGCACCACCCCCTCCTGCAGAAATACATAGTTTTTTTGGAGTCAGGGCCAAAATACACCTTTAAATAGCACAGGGTTGTGTTTTCCTTGTTATTGCCTTTGAAATTTGAGTATTTGACCCGTTATTTTTCTGTACCAAGGAAGTCTATTTGATAGGCAGAAGAAGCCAGGCTATTTTCCTTCTCCATTTATATTTTCCATATCCAGCTGTGGATGTCAATGCAGCTGTCAGGTAATTTTTCTAAAGCCTAAAGTCCAGTTCCCCCAGGTATATTCTATTTCTCAGTAAGTGCTCCCTATTTTATAATAACAAATTGGACTCCTGGTTTCTTTATGGTCGTTAGCCTGGGCCTGGAGTATAAAATGGGATATTCCCAGCTCAGGCCTGGGAGCAGAGTTATTGGGAATCCTCAGTAATGACCTGGTGGGGAAAACAAATTACACATTGATTAAATGTACAGATGTCAGAGTGGGAGGGAGATGGAGCCAAATGAAAAGAGATTCCCTGGGAAAGGAGGGGATCTGTGCAACCCTGCCTGTGTTTAGGGGTGTTTTAGTGCAAAAAGAGCAGCTTTTGGTGCACACAGAGTTGGTGGGGATGGTGCTGGGGAGGGAGCAGCCCCAGCTGGTGTGGAGGCTGGGCAGGAGGAGGTGGGCATTGCTGTGGGCTTTGGATTTCTGCTGGAACACAGGGAAAATCAGACAGAGATGGGAAGGTGTGGGAGAGGATCATCTGAGTTGGAAAAGGGGAGGCTGAATATCCAAGGCTTGATGAAATATCGATGCCCTGGGACAACCACGGGCATCCCGAGGTGGCACCGACCTCCCCTCTCTGCTTTCAGTCCATTCAAACAATATTTCCCCTCCTTTCTGCCTTCATTTTCAGCCTTCCCCAGCAGGGCTGGCTGTTCTTAATTCTCAATGTGGCTCCGTGTGATCGAGGCATCAATTATTGAAACCTGGAAAAACAAAGGATGAAAATCCAGCGGAGTGCTCTGGGTGGAACGTCAGAAAGCTGGAGCTGAACCAAAACCCTGAGACCACTCCACGTCACGGGGTTTATTTCTGTTGTGGGATGTGTTTTAAATAAAAGGAGCTGGCTTATAAACGAAGGGTGTATTTTGCTAAGGGATTGACAGTATAATGGGCAGGGTAATAATGTATATAATCAGCTCTGGAGTTGGAATTATAAACTATTAGTTATTTTAGGTCAATAATTTGCATTTTGTTGCATGTCCTTGTGTCAAAGAGGTGCTTTATTTTTGCTTAGGTGAGCCATGGGAAGCACAGTGCCATTAATTAACACCGTGCCAGCAGCCCAGACTTGCCTGCCACGTTTCCTTTTGTGGTGTATTAAGTGTTATTTTTAAAATGAAGTGTTTGAAGGCTCCAAAATGTTCCTTCTCTCAATAACTTGCTGCCTTGGATGAGTTTGTTGGCACATCATCCATTAGTGACAGACACCAGGAGAGCACTGAGGCTGACTCTGAATCCAGATCTGTGATTTGCATTTATTACACCTTGATTACACAGTTGGCTCCCTATTTAATGAGCGCTGATTAGTTTCAAATCGCTTTGTTGATTTTTATTTTAAAAACCCCACGTACATACATATATATATACATGTAGAAATATATATATAAATACATCTTTTAAACTATGGATCATTTGATGGCAGTGGTTAAAATGGCATCTCTGAGCACGTTGGCAGGAGAAGGATGGTAGTTTTGGAGGCTGCTGATGGAAGTGGAAGATGCTGGTGGTGCAGGTGTTGGCCATGGATGTGGGGGCAGATATTGATGTATATATTAGGTGTATGTAGAAGGATCTCCCTCAGCATGTCCCATGGCAGGGGGTTGGAACTGGGTGGTCTGGAAGGTCCCTTCCAACCCAAACCATCATGGAGAGGGCTGGGATGGGCTGTGGTGGGAATGCTTGGGAAATGCTGGGCGTCGTGAGCGTGGTGGTGGGGCTGGTGGGACAGCTGTCCCTCCTGAGCCCTCCCTGAGCAGCAGGTCCATCTTTCCCTCTCTGCCCTGCCCTCCAGGCCCAGAAGAATGAACGGGAGTCCATCAGGCAGAAGTTGGCTCTGGGCAGTTTCTTCGACGATGGCCCAGGACTCTACACCAGCTGCAGCAAGAGCGGCAAGCCCAGCCTGTCCTCCCGGTAAGGCTGAGCCCTGGCAGCCCCAAACCTCTGGGGAGCCTCCAAAGTGGGAGATGCCTCCAGTGGGACACCCTGAGACCTTCCCTCAGTTTTGTTTTCCACCCTATTCCTGAATTCCCCCGGTTTAGAACAACGTCTTACGCCCCAAACACGGTGGTTGTGCCTTATGTAAATGCTCGTAAATAATGTGCACAAATACTAATTTAAACTGGATAGAAGAGAGATTTGGATGCTCGAGGGGTGAAGCAAATAAAATTAAGTTTCCTGAGTTAGGTTTCCTTCAGGGCTTTTCAGGTTGCCCAGGGAAGCTGTGGCTGCCCCTGGATCCCTGGAAATGTCCAAGGCCAGGTTGGACGGGGCTTGGAGCACCCTGGGCTGGTGGAAGGTGTCCCTGGCCGTGATTCATGCACAGAAACCACCAGAAAATAGAAAAAATAACCTTTAGCTTGTCTTCTACCGCCCCTTCACTCCCACAAGCTCTGCTTCTAGACGTGACTCCATCCCTGGAGCTGCCACCACGCAGGGATCCCTCCCTTCCCCTGATTTTTAAAAGCTCTGCCTCAAACCTCCCCCAGAGTGGCTGGTTGGTGTCCCTCTGCAGGGGTGTGACATGTGGCACTTGGGGACCATCCAGCACCTCCTGTGCTGGGGGTGAAGCTCCACCTCTTGCCATGGTGTGGGAGAAGAAAGGGGCACAGAGGTGCAGTGGTGACATCCAGTTGAACTGTGAGTCACTGGAAAGGGAAGGCAGCTTTGCTGTGTGCTCTTCCCACCGAACCAGGGGCTGCTGTCGTGTAATTAGAGAGCAGGGCTAATTAGCGCGGCGCGGGAGGGTCTGGCAGCTGTGCCACCACAAAGTGCCAGCTGTACCTGAAGGCTCTGCTGTGGCATTAATATTCATGGGCACAGCAGGAGCGTGGCCTGATCCAGGAGCTCAGGAACCTCCTCCCAGGATGGGAAACAGAATTGTGGAGTAGAATCCAGAGTGGTTTGGGTGGGAAGGACCTCAAAGCCCACCCAGTGCCACCCCAGCCATGGGCAGGGACACCTCCCACCAGCCCAGGGTGCTCCAAGCCCTGTCCAACCTGGCCTTGGACACTTCCAGGGATCCAGGGGCAACTCAATCAGTGGAGTGGAGGATCCAGAAAACATCATAATAAACCCTTGTATTACAGGGCCATGTCTTGGCTCATTCCCCTTCTGAAGAAATGATTTCAATCATTAGCAAAATGTTTTATGATACATATTATTATATATGTTATTCGTGTCTTGATATATTCATTTTAATTTTTTTTATTCTGTATTTACAAACGGTTTATAATTTTTATAAATCAATGCGTTCAGTGCATTTCAGGTATAATTTCTATATTTTATTTGATGTGGTGAGAGTCAGTTCTGCAGTCCATCAGTAGATGGTGGTAGAAGCCCAGTCACTGAGTTTCCAGGCGCTGCTGCCTCCTGCCCACGTCACCCCTTGTCACCAGGACAGCCGTGGGGTGCCCGTGGTGCCACCTGTCCCTTCCCTCCCACAGGTTACAAAGTGGGATGAACCTGCAGATCTGCTTTGTGAACGACAGCGGCAGCGACAAGGACAGCGATGCCGACGACAGCAAGACAGAGACCAGCCTGGACACGCCGTTGTCGCCCATGGTAGGTGTGGGATCCCATCCTGGAGCATCCAGGGGGACACTGATCCTGCTCAAACAGCAGCACTGACCCCCAGAGCTGCATTTGCAGCCACCAGGAACGTGTTAAGGTGCTGAGGGGCAGATAAATCACCCTGGTTTAGCCCAGAGCTGCTGTGGAATAGATGTCTTCATGTGAAGGTTCCTCCTTCCTTCCTTCCTTCCTGCCTTTCTTCTGGGCTCTGATAATCATCAGGGCAGTAGTGGATGTGAAGTGTTATCAGCTCCCAGCAGCTTTCCTCCCCTCTTTTTAGTGAGTATGACCCTGCAGCCCCAGATGTTCTCCTCCAGCTCAACCCCTGTGTCCTTCCAACACCTATTGATCTGCTTGGCTCCTCTTGCTGTTTAAAGGTGCATTGATAGTCAAGGAGCCCTATCTGGGAATCACTCTGATTTTTAAACATTAAGATAAAAATCTGTGCTTTTGGGTCTCTGCAGAAGTGACACCCTTTGTAAGTGCACCAAAGTAGGTTAAGCCAAGAGCAGATGTCTTTGCTGTGGCACGCTCGGGGTGACAGGGCTGTCACAGCTCCATGTGCTTCCCTAGAGCAAGCAGAGCTCGTCCTACTCCGACAGAGACACGACAGAGGAGGAGTCGGAGTCCCTGGATGACATGGACTTCCTCACCAGGCAAAAGAAGCTCCAGGCTGAAGCCAAGATGGCCTTGGCTATGGCAAAGCCCATGGCCAAAATGCAGGTGGAGGTGGAAAAGCAGAACAGGAAGAAATCGCCCGTAGCGGATCTTGTAAGTGGGGGCTGTGGGATGGCACAGGGGCAGGGGACACCAGGGCCCTGGGCATCCACACCACTGGTGGGGCTTGTTCATGGGGCTTGTGGACATGGAGAGGAGAGCTGGAGATAAGGACTGGCCTCAGGAGTTGAAGGGTCAATGTGGATTGTCTTGTTGGGGCGTTACAGGAGTGGGATGGATGAAGGGAATGAGATGGTGAAGTGTAAAGGCTGGTGCTGCCTTGGGGCACCTCTGGTTTTCAGTCTGTCCATCCCATGCCATCCCATGCCATCCCATGCCACCCCATCCCATCCCACCCCATGCCATGCAATGCCATGCCATGCCATGCTATGCCATCCCATCCCATCCCATCCCCTCCCATCCCACCCCATCCCATCCCATCCCATCACGTCCCTGCCTCGTTACAACACTGTCACCATCACCCTCACCTCCAATACATCAAGTCCTGCTGCTTCTGGTAGATCTGAAGCCTTGGGCCAAGCTTTGTGTGGGTGGTTGAACCCAAATCATGGTGGAGTTGGTGGTGCCTGTTGTGGGAGGGGGATGCCAACGGTGTGAACTGTCCAGAAATACAAACGGGTGGAGAAAACACTAAAATGTTGAGAATTCCTTTGCAGCTGCCACATTTGCCTCATATAAGTGAATGCCTGATGAAGAGGAGTTTGAAACCCACTGATCTAAGAGACATGACTATTGGGCAGCTACAAGTGATAGTCAATGATCTTCACTCACAGATAGAAAGTAAGTGAGAATTGTTTAATTATTCTCTATTTTTCATGGAAAGGGCCATCCAGCCCTGACCGTGCTGGAGTCCCCATCCCTGCAGGGATTTAAAAACTGGGAAGGTTGATGGGCAGGTCCCAAACTGGGGTTCCCCAGACATCCCAACCCCTTTGTCTCCTGGCTCCAGGCTTGAACGAGGAGCTGGTGCAGCTGCTGCTGATCCGGGACGAGCTGCACACGGAGCAGGATGCCATGCTGGTGGACATCGAGGATCTCACCAGGTGAAGGAGGTTCCTTGGGGGGTTCCTCTCGCCTCACAGCTCCCAGCTTGCTGTCTGCAGCATGTAGGGTGGTTTTCTTTAGCAGAATTTGGCTATCAAAGCCTTTGCTATCGAGGATATTGGGAAGGAATTGTTGGTTGGGAGGGTGGGCAGGCCCTGGCACAGGGTGGGCAGAGAATCTGGGGCTGCCCCTGGATCCCTGGGAGTGTCCAAGGGCAGGTTGGACAGGGCTTGGAGCACCCTGGGCTGGTGGGAGGGGGTTGGAATGAGATGGGCTTTAAGGTCCTTTCCCACCCAAACCAGTCTGGGATTCTGTGATTCCAGGAAAGGTGGGGGCTGAGCAGGACCCTATGCTCTCCACCAAACCAAGATGTGGAGGAATGGGGTTTTTTTGGGGGCACTGTCTGTCCCCATCCCCATGTTATTTGGGGCACTCAGTGTCCCCATCCCCACATTTGGGAGCCCTCACTGTCCCCATCCCCACATTTGGGAGCACTCTCTGTCCCCATCCCCACATTTGGGAGCACTCTGTCCCCATCCCCACATTTGGGAGCACTCACTGTCCCCATCCCCACATTTGGGAGCACTCTCTGTCCCCATACCCCCATTTTAGACCACTCACTGTCCCCATCCCCACATTTGGGAGCACTCTCTGTCCCCATCCCCACATTTGGGAGCCCTCACTGTCCCCATCCCCCCATTTGGGAGCACTCATTGTCCCCATCCCCCCATTTTAGACCACTCTCTGTCCCCATACCCCCATTTTAGACCACTCATTGTCCCCATACCCCCATTTAGGACCACTCTCTGTCCCCATCTCCACCCCATTTGAAGACAAAGGTGTTTGGCTTCCCTTTGAGAAGGGAATAAAAACCCCAACCCTGCCAAACCCCCTCCAGATTTTGGATGACCCCAAAAGGGGCTTTCCCTCCCTTCTGCCCCATTCCTGGTCCCCTCCCAGTGGGAAGAAGCCCGGGCAGGACCCACCCCTTCCTTGGGGACAGGGGGTGACATCCCTTTGCCCCCCAGGCACGCCGAGAGCCAGCAGAAACACCTGGCAGAGAAGATGCCAGCCAAGTGAAGGTGGAAGGAACCTCCTCCTGCTGCTGGCCCTGTCCCAGGAGACCAGTGTTAGTCCCTGACCGTGTCCCAAGCTTTATGTCCGGTGATTGGCCTTTGCTTCTTAATTTATTTTCATTTTTTTTACTCGTGCCACTCGATATCAGGCGTTTTAATAATAATAATAATATTATTATTCCCAGGAGAGAACTGTACAGGACTACTTCTAACGTTATAAATCACGGGGGAGAAGAGAGGGGAGGTTTTAACTTTATTTTTGTTCGTTTAGAGGGGTTGTTTTTTTTCTGGATATTTTCCCATTGACTACTTTTTTATTCCTCACTGTAGTTTTCCAATAAAGGAACTGTCCTTGACGGTGCTATACAAGTCAAAAAAAACCCCAGAATCCATGCCTGCCTCGTAGTGAAGTCGTAGCTTTCAGTAATCTGTACATTTGAATCAGTTCTCAACATTTTGTGAATGTTGACTACCTGACATTCATTTTTAGATGTGCTATTAACACTCGGCCGGGTTCAGAGAGTGGGAAAGTTTTCTGTATAAAGCTGTAAAATAAAAAGGACAAAACTTGTTTCATATGACACGTCTTTTTGTTGCCCAGTGGTTCGTTTTGGGGATGAAACTTGAGTGTGAAAACACCAGAAAGAGCCTTTTTTGTCAATGATCATGCTGGAACTGTGAGAGAAGAGAGGATTTTTGCGGGAAATTTATTTATTTATTATTTATTTGGAAATTCAGAATAACGTGTGACATGTGAGATCCTTCTCTAGGTAACACCAAGCCCTGATATTTTGATGGGTTTGGAAGCAGCAGAACACACCTCAGATGGCTTTTTTTAGATTTTCCCCTCTGGGTTAATATTTCAGTGGCAGAAATAAACAGAATAATCCATGTTCAAAATCATTAAACGTAATAAACATGGAATTCCTGCCCTCTGCCTTTGGGAGCCGAGGGGCTGGGGGACTCTGGGCCACGATAAATCTGGTTCCAGCCCTCATTTTTCCCTGATTTAAAGCCCTTCCCAAGGCACAGCAGACCTGTGTGTCTGTCCCACCAGCTTTTCCCCTTTTAATTCTCCTTTCCTCGGGGGCAGATCCATCTCAGCCTGATGATTTATTCAGGGTGTTTCCACAAAGCATTAAAATTTCATCCCCTGCCAACAATGTGTTTTATTAAATGGCTTTTTTGTCCCATTTCTTTGCAGGTTTGGGAAGGTTTGGTGAGGCTGGGTCGGGGGGGTGGTTTAATTTTGGGTTGTTTTCCCTTTCCCAGTGCCAGTCCCTGAAATAAAAAAGGAAAAATGCTGGCATGGGTTAGGCTGGGAGTCCTCACCTGCAGCCCAGAATGATGGAAACTCTGATTTTCCTTATTTTTAAATCTATGCAGGACAAAAAAAACCCAAATATATTGGGGTGTTGGCTTCCCTGTAGCTCCTGGTGGCTCGATGCTGGGTTTATATTTTAACCCTAAACCACTTTATTTGCAGTGTGTGAACCCCAAACCATCCCCACAGGGTGAGGAGCAGCTCAGATATAAAAATATAAAAAATAGAAGCAGCTCAAATATAAAAAGTTTGCTCTCAGCTTTAAGGAAAAAAAAAATAGAGGAAAAGCAGGAATTCCATATCACCCCTGGCACCATCCCTGGCATGGATGGCATGGCTGGAGTTTATTCCCTTGCTAAGTGCCTTTTACTGAGAAGAACTGGTTATTCTGGTCACCTCCCACTGGTTTTCCCCCTTGGGAAGTTGGGTTTTTTAGGGAAAAGGGAATTCCTGGGTATCTGCAGCTCCTTGGCCTCGTGTCCTGCATTTCGAGGGGTTGTGCTGTGGGATTGATGGATTAAAGGATGTTTCTAAAAGACAAGGGTGTCGTGTGGTTTCTGAGCTCTGCCCTGGCATGGCTAAGGTGTATTTTGTCACTTATTTTGGGGTATTGGCCCCAATTTATGTCTCCTGTGTCTTGGGTGGGGTTTTGGTTCCTTCCCTCCTTGTCCTCCCAGAACAAACCATTTCCCACTGATGCCAAACTGGGAAGTGCTTTCCTTCTGCAGGCACTGGGTGAAACAGGAAAGGAACCTCCAGAGTCACCCCAAATATCTGATGCAGGCCCCAAAAATACCTCACCTGGAAGGAGGGATGGAGGACCCCAAAGCTCCCCACACCAATTCTGTATATCCCCAGGGTGGATATTGGGGATATATCCCCGTGGGATTTTGGGGAGCCCCATCCTGGAGGAGGATTTGGGGGTTTTCTGCTTTGATTTTATTTTTTATTCATTTTTTTTATGTTTTCCTAATGAATGGGGCATTGACAGAGCTGCCCTGGTGACTCCTGCTGTCAGCACTGCAGCCCCAGAGCTGAATTCCCCAGAGGAGCCTCAAAAGGGCTCTCAGGGAGAAGATCACTCGGGGTGAGCTCAGCAGGGACAGTAATAAAGAACTTTTGTTATGACAGTGGCCTCTGCCCCACCCTGGGCACCAGGCTTGGTGCCTGCAGAGCCCCCGTGCCCCTTGCCTGTAATTTTGGGGGAAAAATATTCATTTGGAAAAATGTTTAAATGATTGGAAAGTCAAGGACGGCTCAGGGTTGGATGGGCTGGGGCACAGAAATGTCACCTGCAGGGATCGTGGAATTAAGGTCTGGTTTGGGTTGGAAAAGACCTTAAAACTCATCGAGTGCCACCCCATACCATGGGCAGGGACACCTCCCACCAGCCCAGGGTGCTCCAAGCTCTGTCCAACCTGACCTTGGACACTCCCAGGGATCCAGCTTCTTTTTCCCACCTTCCCAGCCTGGAATTCCTTCCCAATATCCCATCCAGCCCTGCCCTCTGGCAGTGGGAACCCATTCCCTGTGTCCTGTCCCTCCATCCCTTGTCCCCAGTCCCTCCCACTCCTCTTGGAGCCCCTTCAGGCACTGGAAGGGACTTTCTGCATCCAGGGATGAACACAGAGGTTTGTGCAGCTTGGAAATAGTTTTGGATCTGGGGTTTTTTTAGCTCTTACACCCCTAATTTTTTTATTCTGGGCAGGACAGAACCTGCTGCTTGGCATGCCATGCCCTGTCCCCATCACACCCCCCTTTCCTCAGACAATCCTGGCCATCCAGGGGGAATTCTTGCTTTTCCTTGCCTGCCTCCAGCTGCTCTCCCCCCATAATATTTTTTAAAATCATATTTTTAAATCTGTCTTTTGGTCCCAAACTCACCTGTGCTCGAAAAAGCATGAAATGCTCCTTACAATAAATCAGAACTGATTCTCCTGAGATGAGAGAACATCCTGCTGACATCAGTTACATCAGCCCCTGGGAACAGGGATGAACTTTAGGAGGCAGCTGCTTCCTCTCAGGGAAGCCCTGTGGTTTGGGTTCCCCTTTTTTTTTGGTTTTCTCATTTTTTTTATGACTCCCCCACCCCAGCAGCTCCAGATTTCACCCTGGGCACGTGGGGACCACCATGGCCAGAAGCTGTGGCTGCTCCTGGATCCCTGGAAATGTCCAAGGTCAGGTTGGACAGGGCTTGGAGCACCCTGGAACAGTGGAAGGTGTCCCTGCCCATGGCTGGGTGTGAGACTGGATGAGATTTAAGGTCCTTTCCACCCCAAACCATTCTGTGATTCCATAATTCTATGAAAACCATCCACACAGTGTTTTACTTTTCTAATTCCATCCTTCAGAGGAGAAACCCTGAGGAACTTCTGGGAATTAAATCCTGTGCACGTTCAGATGGGAAGGTTTAGGATGGAGCAGACACCTCCTGTGTGTGTCTCCTGTTCCCAACCCTTTTGAGGATGTTCCCTTTGCCTTCCACCAGTGCCAGGGAAGGTGATTACCATGAAGGATCTGATTGTCACCTCTCTCCAGCTTCATCTCAGCTTTCCCAAGGGCACCCCCAAGGAAAGGCCATGGGGGGTGGCCTTACGGTCCCCGCTCGTTTCCCCACGCCAGCCCACGCCTGGCCCTGCCGAGTTTCTCTTCCCTCTTATTGTAAAACAAAGTGAAACCCGTGTGTGCAGCATCCCTCCTGCTCCATCTCCTGCTCCAGGGGTGACCAGGGACATCCTGCCCAGGGCCATGGGCAGCAGGAACTCCAGGCTCTCTGCCAGCAGGAACCCAATCTGGTGCTAAAGCAGCATCTCCTGGTCACTCTGTAGGGTTGGACCTTCCCCTTCCCTTATATCAAACATCAGCTCCTTCTTGGGGGTAAAATAATATTTTAAGGTCCTTTGGCTGTGGAGGGGCAAAAAAAGGATGATGCAAAATAATTTCCCCCCCTTCTTGGTGGTGCAAAAGGTTCTGAGCCACCACAGCCTTTCCTGGTCAGTGGCTTTTAATATTTGAGGTCAATATTGGGAGTATTGATGATGGAGAAATGGCCACGAAGGACTGGGAGCCACCACACCGAGCATTGTCACCTCCCCACGAGCAGCATGTCTGGGGAAGAACGTTCGGTTGCCTCGAAATGAAAAGTGAAATAGGCAGGGCTGTGTGAAAAACAGGAATTGCAGCGTTTTACGTGGATCTCCCGAGCTGACAGAGCCATTTCCAGGCAGCCAGCTCAGCACTCTCTGCTGCCTGGCAGGCCTGTGGCAGGAGGAATTTTCCCAGGTGTTGTCCCCATCCCACCGGGGACAAAGGGCTGATCCCCCCTCCAAGGGAGGCACTAGTTGGGAAAAATCCCACTGGGAGTTTTGCTGGAACACCCAGAGCAGGAATAAGGGCTGGGAAGGGGCTCTGCACCTCCAAGCCCACCCAGAGATCCGTGTTTTGGGAGTGGGGAGGGGATCCCCATCCCTGTGCCAGACCATTTGTCCTGCACCTTCCCTCTGCCTTGGGATGGGAGGGTCAGGGAGAGAAGGGACACCAGCTCAGGTCAAGACCCTCAGCAGATGTTTGGGGTTGGGAGAGGGTTTGCAGTCATTTTTGGGAATGGTTTGGGTCTCCTGCAGGGCCTGGCAGCTGGATGTCACCTTGAGCACAAGGACACAGCAAAAAGGAGCTTTCTTCTCCCCAGGATTTGGTTCACGTGGTGACCCCCCAGGTGTAGTTTGGGAAAGCCAAGCTGGGTTTGGTGCAGCTCACAGAGCTGGGCACTGAACCCCCTTAAAACGTTTTGAGCTCCAGATAAAACCCACTAGCTCATTTTTTTTTGCAATTGAAACCCTGAGGGCACGTGGGTTGTCCCACATGTCTGTGCTGAGCAAGTTTCTTCGGAGGCAGCAGCTTCCCCTGGCAGCAGAGGAAGCCCCAGATGCCACCACAGCTGGTTCCTGACCCCGGTGCCAACGGGCACCAACCACAGAACCCGCTGGCCTCGGTTCACCCCTGCCTGCCCCTCCTTGATCTGGGGTGGGGCAGGAGCCACCACACCCTTGGAATCATCACAGGATCATGGAATGGCCTGCCTTGGGAAGGACCTTAAAGCTCAGCCTGTTCCCACCAGCCCAGGGTGCTCCAAGCCCCATCCAACCTGGCCTTGGACACTGCCAGGGATCCAGGGGCAGCCCCAGC
>JAXCLP010000010.1:1608149-1639481 GCA_035584035.1 Lepidocolaptes lacrymiger
CCGCCCCCCGGCCCTGCCCCGGCCCCGCACGGCCCCGCACGGCCCCGCACACCCGCACGGCGGCCCCGCCGGCCCGCCCGGAGCGCCGCTGGAGCTGCCGCCGCTGCCCCGCTACGAGCAGGTGAAGCACCTGCCCAGCTACGAGGAGGCGCAGCGGTGCCTGCATGGGGACGCGGCCGGGGAGAGCCGCGGATGAGCCCCCCAAACCTCTGCACACCCCGAGAGAGCCACAGCTGAGCCCCCCAAATCCCTGAGCATCCCCTGGGGCCGGGGGAACCGCGGATTAGCCCCCCAAACTCCTGAGCATCCTCCGGGGCCGGGGAGATCCGCGGATGAGCCCCCCAGCCCTCTGAGCATCTTCTGTGGCCAGGGGAGCCACGGATGAGCCCCCCAAACCTCTGAGCATCCCTCGGGGCTGGGGGAGATCCGTGGATGAGCCCCCCAAACTCCTGAGCATCCCCTGGGGCCGGGGGAACCGCGGATGAGCCTCCCAAATTCCTGCACATCCCCCCGGGCCAGCGAGACCCGCGGCTGAGACCCCCAAACCTCTGCACACCCCGGGAGAGCCACAGCTGAGCCCCCCAAACTCCTGAGCATCCCCCGGGGCCGGAGAGACCCGCGGATGAGCTCCCCCAAACTCCTGAGCATCCCCCGAGGCTGGGGAGACCCGCGGATGTGCCCCCTAAATCCCTATGCATCCCCTGGGGCCAGGAAGAGCCGCGGATGAGCCCCCCAAACTCCTGAGCATCCCCCGGGGTCGGGAGAGACACGGCTGAGCCCCCCAACCCTCTGTGCACCCGCGGAGCCTGGACAGACGGACACAGTGGCTGAGCGGGGCCCCCGGGAGACGACGGACACCCCCAAGGGACAGAGAGCGTCCTCAAAGTCTCCAGGAGGGCTGGGACACGGCGGGACGCCGGGAATCCCCGGGAAGGCTCCCACGGAATCCCCGGGAAGGCTCCCACCGGGATGCGAAGCTGGATGGCTCTGCAGAAGGGACGTGCGGGGCTCCTCGGGGATGGCTGGAGCCCACGGAGGGATGCTGGTTCCCACGGGGACAGCCCGCAGGACACCAGGACTGCCCAGAGGGACACGTCCCAGCCCTGGAGGGACTCCCAGGAGGAAGCAGACCCGGAGGCATCACCCCTGGCACAAGGACATCACCTCCAGTACCGTGGAGCAGGTTGCAGTTTGGCACAGCATGCCCAGCTCCCCCCGCCTGGGCACCTGCCGTGGGCTCGGGCTCCTTGGAATTTTGGGTTTGCTCAGCTGTGGAAGCAGCAGGAGGTTGTGCTGCATGGGCAGGACCGGGTGACCCTCACCCCGCCCACGCCCCGTGGTTCTGAGTGCCCCAGGGCATTTGGGACCCCTGGTGCCCCCAGGGAAGGGCAGAGCCCAGCCCAGCGCAGGGCACACACAGCTGGGTGCCCACAGAGCTGGGTGCCCACACTGCAAAACTCCCCAGGAATGGGCAGAAACCACCTCCATCCTCACTGCCATCACACCTCAATTAGCTGGGAGTACCTCAATTACTCCTGCATTATTAATTGACCACGGCTTCCTACAGGATTACCCCGAGCTCACCTGAGCTCTTCCAGGAATGGAACTGCTTTGTGTCCAAAAGCTCCATGAAATCCCATTTTTTTCCAGCTTGAAGGAGGATTTGTCAGGAACTGCAGCCACGAGCCTTGCCTTTCCCTCTTCTGAAGGCATATCCAATTGCAGAGCAACCCTGAGTGTTTATTTAGAATAGAATTAAGAGTAGCAGGATCTCAACTACCACAGTTAATTCTTTACATAAAGAAACAAAATTCCTGCAGAGCCACAAAAGGCAGAAGTAATTAAACACTCTAGTTTTTGTCCATCCATTTAATTTGGCAGCCAGCCCTCTTTCCCTGAAGATGCCAGCCCATCCTATTTTCCATGAAGTACTTAGTCCCCATCAGAACCATTTAGAGCAGAGCAAAGGCACCTGAATTAAAATTAACAGCTTGTATTTCAGTATTGAAAAATTTATGGCACTGAATTGGATCAATAAAAATCTACTTTGGAAATATTCATTTGTATGATCAATTCATAAACCCTTTTTCTCCCCAGATGTTCCCCATATCCTGCAGAGTAAAATGTCATCTTTGGTATAACAATAAGAAATGGAAGTCTCAGAATGTCTAGGTTTAATAAAAACATATAAAACCAATAAAAAAATTAAAACCATATATATAATTAAAAATATAAACCCCAATAAACTCTGTCCCCCACAATTTCCCCCTTATCTCTAGATGATATATTTATATACCTATTTATATAAATATCTATATATTTAAACTTCAGAATGACATTTGTTTTAGAAATTTGTTCCAGTTTTTCCATGACTGGTTATTTATAATTTGGACTATTCTGAAGGGTGTAAGGCAACAATGACCAGGTTTTTTCTGCAGGAAATGGTTCTGTGTAAACTGTGAAATCAAATTTTCATGTCAGATGAGTCAAAGCTTCGTCCTGTTCCAGCCCCCAAGGATAAAACCCCACAGATAAAGATCTCTTATTGTCTGAAATAGCAGAAAACAAAAGACACTCTTAATTTTTCCTCTCAACTATTAAAAATAAGAATAGGCTTTTAACACTCACCTGACCTTTTATTCCTGCCTCATTTAAAGAGATTTTTTTCCATCTCCTTTCTTATAACCAGAGAATTTACTGTGATCAAGGTAAAAATCAAGTGTATGAGCTCAACTGGCAAAATTGGGGTTGTATTTGGTAACTGATCCATCACAACAGCACCTAAAAATGGAATTTCAACCATGTTAATCCCTGCTTTTACATTGGTTTATGATGGTTTAAATCAAGCTTAAAGATTTAAATATCTAAGGGGGATTAAATCACTGAGGAATCCCTGGGTTTGCACTGGGCAATAATGTAACCAGAGCACACCTGAAACATCTGTATCTTCTATTTCCCTTTATTTAACAGTTGTCATGAATTTTTGAAAATGACCCAAACCAGGGACAAAAGCCATGTAGAACTTCAGAACCAGCCCCAAATTCCCCTGGCCTGGATGGACAACCCTTCCCTTGGAATTCCAATATATAAAATCCCTGCCATGATCCCAGACAAGCCATGGAAGGAAGTTTTCTCCTGAAAATATTCCAAAATTTAGATTTCATACCCAGGGTTCGAACTGTATCAGGTCCCTGCATTTAGACCTGGTGAAAATAAAGAAGAAGTGCTTTTCCAAAATATTTTTTTGGCTTACAAAGGTGCTCAGGACTGGATGTGTGTGATAGAATATTGATCTGATTAGTGATCAATACTTTAAGGTGCTTTGGCCTGGGAGCTGAACTCTCCCCCCACCTCCAAACACAATTAAAAGCAGCCAAAATGTGGATTTATTTAGCAGTGAAGATCACCTCCTGCAGCAGCTATCAGAGACAATAAACCTCCACCCTTTATATGGTTTTATTAAGGAATTTATAAACTATGCACAAAAGGGGCATCTAATCATTTACAAACCAAAGAATTTGTCATATGTACAGATATTTGGATGGGAACATTTGAAAAATACATATTATATACAATGTCAATGCTGAACAACCTGCTCATGTATTTCTAACACAAAGGGTTTCTGCAAAGGATATCTCACATAAGCAGCCACTTCTGTATATAAAATAAAGAAATATGATGAAATAACACAAGTGTAAAAACAGTATTTGTAAATAAAGTGCTCTGGGCAGAAAACACCCGTGAAATGTATCTTATTTTAAATATTGTTGTCATTTATGTGTGTCAGGTGCCACGAAACCAACCAGTGCTGTTTGTTACCTCAAACAACCCTAAAAGCACATTCCAAAGTATTTTAAACAGTTTATATTGTCTCAGAAAATACCCTTTATTGGTAAACAGTCTGCTCAGTGACAAACCTGAGTTGCTGAAGTGATCTGAAATTATCTGATAAAAGAACCTGCTGGTCCATATGCACTGACAGAAATAGGGATTACCACAACTCTGAGTGAAATGTTCTGTACTTGACAGGCTCAGGTTCCTCTTTAACATTTTCAGTACTTACAGTTTGCTAAATTTGGTTTAGGACAATTTAAACAAGTCTTTGGAGAGGTCCCCAAGGCTGCAAAGGTAACCAGACTTCTCATCTAGGTGCTTAAACAGAGAAATTGGTACTTAATTTGAGGCAACCAAGGTTAAGTCATTTTAATGGCAATGAAAATGGAACAGCCACTAACAAGAGAGCCAGTGAATTTCCCTTTTTTCTCAGACTTTATGGACTGGAGTGGAGCTCCTCACTGGAGCCAGGGCAGCAGAACATAAACCCAGCTCCAAAGGAGAGCAAATAAAGGATCCAATAATTGACATCTACACGAATTCTCCCTCCTGTTGCCCATAAAACTTTGTGGTGGTTCTTTTTGGGTGTTTCTCCAGCACAAAACATCCCAGAAGGGTCGTTGAGGTGCCCCAGGTGGCAGTTACTGCTGCACAGTGACACTGGTTCTCCCAGCAGCACCGCCTGCTGCTCGGTCTCTCTCTTTGGCCATTTCCATCTCGATTTTGGCTTTGATTTTTTCCCAGTCCACTTCCAGCTGTAGGGACAGAATAGCAAATACATAGATATCAGTTAGAGAGAGGTCAGACAAACTTATTCACTAGCAGGACAATTTGAAGACACAATTTGAAGACACAATTACAAAGCGATGAGTATTTAATTTCTGCTCATGGAAGATACAGAGGCACAGTTGAATTCTAGCAGAGCTCCCACCTCTAAAATAAACCAACTTGATCTATTTTAACAAAAGCACCACATCTAATTGTGTCTGGCAACAAAACATTAAGCCACAAAAATAACCTGCTTCTAGTTTCCATGTCATGACATCAGTGTCCTGTTCCTGAGACTTTATCAATAATAAATAAGGGATGTCTCCTCTGAGTAAGCTCAGGGCACATTACACCAGTTTTATCTGCTACAACAGAAACCAGATTTCTGCTTGAAATTGGCCTTCTGCATCAATAAATGTTTCAGCTTTACCTTGGCATTTCTCCAGCTGCAGAGAATTGGCATTTTCTGCCTGTATTGTGTGTCAGTGAAACTTCAGCCCATCCATACAGCACAATATCCACGGGACAAATGTGGGGTACAACAGTTGTCTTGCCTTCCATAGATGTTTGATGGGAAAAAAATGGATTATGGTGCATTTGGTGACCATAAAAACATGTCCAAAAATGTAATTGTGCAGTTCAGTTTCACTGCTGGAGAACCAACACTGTCAAAGATGGGAAAAGCATCTCAAGTGCTGCACAGGGAGTTTCAGGAGTGGCTGTTCCTGTGTCAACTAAACCAGGGAATGACAAGGAAGGGTGTCTGGGAGGGAAGAGGGAACTGCAATCCCCAAGTTCTCAGGTGAAAAGGGTCATACCCCAGTTCAGGATGCATTTACTGGGTCCAGGGTTCTCAGGATATCATTGGGTATTAAGATATGTAAAATATACAGACACACCAACTTAGCACATTGTTTAAATCAGTATTAAAAAGAAAAAAAGCTCCTTCTTTAAGCCTGAAGGAGTTTTAGGTGGTAGGAGGGAAAGTGAACCCCTTTTTTATCCCTGACAAAGAACAGCAGCACAAACTCTTGCTGTTCTCTTAAACACTCTGGTGATTTCCTTCTGATTTATGAGTCTTGCAATGAAAATTTAGTTACAGCTTAAACTCCACTTCATTAAACAGCTTCCCTCCTACCCTCAGATCCAGCAGAGGGATGTGGGAAACTTCAGGAATCTGCAGTCTGAGACCCAAGTTGCAAACTGTGTGTAAGGTGAAACATCACTCTGCTCACACCTTGTTTAGGAATCCTTCCAGGATCTACAGCTTTTAGTATCACCTAAAATGTGCCTTTCAGAAGCATCAGGGGATTAACCCAGTTTTTGCTCCATCATGGATTTAAAGTGGGTAGAACACACACTTTCACACAGCAGGATGAGAGTGCTGGGCATCTGTGCTGTTGCTTTCCTGTGTTTTCCAGGTGAAACCCTGCAGAATGGTTCCCTGGGGGCTGGAGATCTGAAGGAATCATCCCTGGAAGTGCTAAAAGCTAATGAGTGCCATTAGAAATGCCCCATTAAAGGGTCCCAGCCAACTGCTTGGGTGTGTTTCCTCATCCATCAGCTAAAGGGGATGAAAAGATCTCATAAAAAGGGTTCTTTTCCTAATGTCACCCTTAGAAAGCTGAGGAACTACGAGGGGAAAAGCAGGAAGGGCAGGAGGGTGCACACATGGGTGTCTCTTACAAGGGAAATGTGTGGAAATACTCCAGGGATATCCAAGATATTCCTTAAGTCTGTCTTTAGGATCTGTTAAATGTCAATAAATTGAAAAACACTAATAAATTGGAGTGACCTACTGATGGCAGAGGGGGTTTCCAAGGGTTTGATGATAATGTATATTTAACTGTTTATCATATTTGCAGAATGGTTTGTAGCTCACTTCATAAATACCCAGATACCTTCAAAGTTTGTCATTGTTGGCATCCTTAAAAAGACATTAAAATGTTGAAGGCACTTAAGAGAGACACATTCAGCCACAGTGAGGTCCAGCTCCCTGCTTACAGAAAACAACTGTGCCTTCCTTTGTATCATCTTTGCCAGATATTAAATATCCACATTCTGTATCTGTGCCTTCAAATAAAACACATGCCCAGCCCTTACTGGCCAAGCAGCCACACACCAAACCAGGAACTTGCACTCTGATGTAAAAACTTCAGATTTAAGTTCACATTTGAACCACAGAAGGAAAACAGAAGAGCAAATCCTCCCCCTTCCCAAACTGGCCACAAAAATCAGGCTGCAGGAATAATCCCGGGGGACACTTACACCTTCTGCATACTGCAGGAATCTCTTGTTGGTTTCTTTTTTACCAAAATCCTCCAGGAACTTCTGTCTGTAAGCCAGCACTGTGTCCACATGTGTCTTGTGTTTCACTGCAAGGTCCAGGGCCCTGGGATGCAGCAGAAATGGGGTGGTCAGGCTGCAGAAATGCTCTGGCAACCTCACCACATCAGAAAGCTTTTAATTTCAGGGAAATATAGAATATTTTAGTGTTTAGGCCTCTCAATATAAAGGGGTAAAAGTAATAATGTTTAATAACTTTTTTACAGGCTGGAATAGGTTCTGAACAGTCACAAAGCACATTTATGGCATGTGCTATGCTGTATTTACAAATAGGTGGGAAAATTAATCACTGAATTAATATGTCATTACTCTCCCATCTGTTTTCTTCTCAAAGGCTTGAGGAACACTTAGGTTTGATATACAGAGTCTGTAGATGATACATAAACAACAGAATATCCTTTTCCTAATTCCCAGCCTAAACCTGCCCTGACACAGCCTCACACCAGGCAACAAAATGAGAAACTCAGATATGTGGGGGAAAAACAACCTTTAGCCCCCAGTGATATGAATAGAGCAGAGAAATCAGTAGTCAATGGTCTCAGAAGATTGTGCCAGAAAACGTGGGGTTTTGATTAAAGCAGAAATTCCTACTTTGTTTTCTCAGGCCTAATTCATATTTTATCCACCTACACAGTGCTGGGAGCCTGAATAGCCACAGGTCTATTTTTAGCAACAAGACATTTCAAAACTGCCCTAATTCCTTCAGGGTCACATCCAGTTTGGGGCATCACTGAGCACTTTACTCTGTTAACAGCAATGAAACAGCAAAATGTTATTTAAAAAGCCTTCCAAGTATGTTTTGGGCTGTTATCACAGAATTTCTAAATATGGCACAAAAATGTTTCTTTTTCTGGTTATTGTCAGGGTATGATTTCCTTCACCTTTTTACAGATCTGACTGATTCAAGACAGAAAATCACTCAGTTAAGTATTAGCAATAAAGCATGTAAATAATCAGGAAAAGTGTTTAAAAACCCATTTTGTCTGAAGAAATCCTACCTGTCCCAGTTGTAGAGGTTAATGTTGAGTTGAATGGCTTGATAAACCAGGCCACTTTGCAGCAGCAGAGTCTCAGCCTCCTGGGTGTTCCCACTGAACAGCAGCATATGAGCCATCCTGGACTCTTTGGATGGAAGGTCCTTGATGGAATTGATGTACTGAACCTTGTCAATCTGGCAGGGGCAATTACAGCAGTTTAATTAGGGGCATTCATTAACAAAATGAGCTGTGTAATGGTTTCAGTGGGAGCTCAGCCCCATGTCCTCACCTCCCCAATGGCTGCATAGGCAATTTCTGCTGTGGTCATGTCTTTGTTGGCCACTGCCATGGCAGCCAGGCAGGCCCACAGGGTCTGATCCTGAAAGGGAAATAAAACACAGCTCCTCAAACTTCCAGCATTTCTTATCCTGCTCAAAATGACTCCCCAAAGGAAGTCCACAAGTCCTGAAAACAAACTAACAATGTATTTCTCATTAGGCGTTTTCCGAGTCTCTTAATTATTTCTCAGAATTAGAAAAACTTAGTGGTAATAATATTATTACCCTTTTTTTTTAGTTTTCATTATTTTTGTCGCTTGGTTGTTACTGGAGGTTTTTTTAACACAACTTTAAGGAAACCCCACGAACTCAGATAACATTTAGGAAGATCCTAAAGGAGATTTTGGTACCTTTCCAAGTGACAACATTATGACAAAGACACTCTGCTAAGCAAACATCTTTCTAATACAGTTTAGGCTACCACAGCTGAAAACTCTAGTTCAGACAAGGAAAATCTGATTTTTGACCTGTCAGTCCATATGGAATTAAGTGGGTTTTAGTATTTTGGTTGAGCATGTTCAGTAACAAATTTGGAATTAAATGGGTTTTAGTATTTTGGTTGAACATGTCCAGTAACAAATTTGGAAACACTTTGCACTGTGAATGGGTTTAAATCAGAATAAAGAGCTACACTGAGAATGCTCCAGACATTCCCATGTGTCCCCACAGACCTCTTCCAGAACTCAGAAATACTTGGAACTGTCTGCCTGGGTTGCCAAAAATCAAAACAATCTAATTTGGATGTTTCAAATGAGATGCTGTGAAGACTTTTAATGAGCCCAAGTCATGTGGATGTGCATTGATTTTATATTGCAGCTAATAAAAAATACTCAAAATACACATTTAAGGTCACAATGAAAACTCTTTTCTAGGAGTAAATGGGATAAAGGAACTAGAGTTTGGAGGGATTTTGTTCTGCATTAAAGACTACCAGACTCACCTCATCTGTTGCTGTTGTCTAAATATACATAAAAGCAAGCAATGGAAAAGAAAAAAAAAAAGTGAAATAAAATATGACAAATAATAGATAATTGTGGAGTTGCAGGTCACTCTTATTTGGTTTTATTAAGGGTCCTGAAAAGTTAAGCTTGTGAGTACCTGTGTTCAATCCAGCCAGTATGACTGGAAATGAGAATTATTCCTTATAATGAAAATGGTGAAATCAGGTCATTATGAAAACCACGGAATTTCCCACGAGCAGCCCAAACCAACTCAGCAACAGAGCAGAAGAATGGGAATGAGAAGCACCACGTGACCTGCAGATGCTCCAGGAATGAAGGAGTATTAAAGAAATCACTCAAATTATAAATATCCCATGGAATGGCACCTGGACATGGGCAAGGATCAGCCCTTACCTTGACAAAGCGACAGAGCCTGACGGCATCTGCCCACCTGGAGCTCCTGACATAGTCGTGGAGGATGCCAGGGTAGGGAGACACATTCAGGTGCACCAGGGACCCATCTGCTCTCCTGATGGTTATCTGGTTGCCTACAAAACACACAATCTGGGGGTTCTTGCTGAATTCACTGCAGAGGAAGAGAGGGAAGTTAATGTTCACTTCTTTCTGCAGAGAACAACAGAACAGAAATTAGCACGGATTGAAAATCTTTCTAGTTTTAATTTCCAACACCTAAGTTAAACAATCTTTCTTGTTTATTTGGAGTTTTTTTTAACAAACAACTAAGGCAAGATTTCATGAGATATAATCAAAGCTTCACTGCTCTGCTTTCAAACTGCTCATCATCATTTCAACTCCAAACTTTATGATCGAATTAAACTCCCCCCCAATTTTCCTCATCTCCTAATTAAGAAACATTTCCATGAGAAGAGTTTGAAAAGCTACACCCCTGGCTTGTGCTCCAGCTGAGCACAGGTTGTTCAGGACTGAGTAAATCAGCTCAAACACACCCCTTTTCAGCCCAGTGTGGTGCATTACCTTGCATCCTTTTCATAGAGGGTTTTGGGCAGCAGATCTTTGTCCACGTAGACGGTGTTGGGGTAGTACCAGACTGTGAAACGGCTGTCCTGGATCCCACAGAGGATGTTGGAAGTGTCATTCCAGGCCAAACTTTGGACCATTGTCCCTTCAGGTCAAGGCAATGACAGGCATTTCCATGAGAAACATGAAAAATAAAGGCACACTTCTCAAACTGGAGTAAAAGGGTCATTATTCACCAATTGGAGTTCCTTTCAGAAGGGCTGGGTTTAACCCCCAAGGTGTAACATCTTAAGATGGTAGAAGAATTATCACAATTTAGATAAAAGGTATTAAAAGGTATTAAAATTGTTTGTCTCTCTCTTATGAAAGCCAAAGGACTGTTTCTAATGGTTTCCTCAAGTTCAATTTCACTATTAATTAAAAATAAGCCAATGTTGTCTCTTGTACTAGATCAAAATCTATTTCCCTCCCAGCACGTACCTAATCATTAATTTCAATTTTTCTTACCTATTTTGACAATCTTCTGCTCCTTCCCAAACCTTTTCACTGAAGTAATGTAGAGATCTCTGTTCTTATCAATAAAAGCTATTTTTCTCTCACTTGTAAGTCCTTTCTGGTCCAAAGCAATCTCCACAATTTCAGTCTGAAAAGGAAAAAGAGAATTTCTGAGTTTCATTTTGGACATTCCTGCCACAGAAAGTTGATGGCATTCAATCAAATGACTGTTTTCCTGAAAACAAGGCACAGGGCTCTGGATAAATTGGGTTGTGGAGACACTTTGTGTGTGACTTCCCTATTGAGTGAAGCATTTCATGGCAGGGGGTTGGATTTAGATGGTTTTTAAGGTCCCTTCCAACCCAAACCATTCTGTGATTTATGATTTTATAAACTGAATTTCAGGAAGATTAAACCAAAGCTGCAGCCCTGCTTTGTTACACAGCAGAAGAGTGAGGACAAGAGTCAGCTAAAGCTGAAAAGCTCCTTCCTGTTAAGATTTTAAAACCTTTAATAGTCCCATTATTGAGGGAAGCCATTATTGATTCTTAATTTCTAAGTATAATAAAAAAAAGCCATTATATCCTTCACTTTACCTTGTGGGTCAGAGGTTTTCCATCACCCAGTGGCTTTCCAGACAAAGCTTCAAATATGTAGATAACTGAAGAAAAAAAATGCGGTTTATTAGTTAAAAGCACCAGAAATGACACCAAGTTGTGATGCAAGTTCATCAATTCATGTTCTCAGTATCAGATTGACTCAATCTCAACCCAAAACTTTGAATATAAAGTGTCAGGAAGTGACACCACTGATTGCTTAAAGGATTAAATATTACATATATACAGAGCTGTTGGGTAAAACCTGATTATTGTGTTATAATGTACTGGCTTTGGAATTCTTAAGCATATTTTCTCCCAGCTCCTGATGCCACAGTTCTGATTAATTAATATTACATATTAATAACTGGCTGATCCAGGTATTTTAGACTTCACTTGATATTTGAATTTTCCTCCATGCTTGATTTTTATATATATATAATTCTTGCACCTTCACCACTTGTTCCACTCTCTCTGCCTCACCCTTAACAAAAATACCCTCCCAAAAACCCCCACTTACATCAGCTGGTTTTTTGGGGTATCCACTGAAAACTCCAATTTGCAACGTGCCCAAAAAGCAAGTTTCTCTCTTTCTTTCCCCCCCTCTCTCTACACAAACACCCCCCACGAGCTCAAAGCTCTTTTACATATATTTACATATATATAAAATATATTTTTACATCTATTTTCTGTATCATCTGTGAACACACACAGGAGGATTCTGCAGTGGGGAGAGCATCAAAGCAGGAGGAGCTGTGACCCAGCACATGGTTTTACAGGCAGAATCCAAAAAAACATCCCCCAAACTGTAAGAGCAGGTGTTCAAACCCACCAGAGGAGGAGAAAAAAGGGCTGAAGGCACAAGAAGAAAACTTGTTGTTCCTAAAAAGGGCTTTTTCTCTCACTTTTAGGCATGAGATTTGTGTTGATCTACCCAAGCCACCAGAGCAGCTGGAGGAAGTGAGATTAAGGGAGTTGTAAAAACCCCACTGGGCCTAATTCACCAGTAAAAGTGGTGAAATTCTCATTAATCTCCATTTGAGGGGTTTCACCAATAAGTGAAAAACTCCACATCATTTCTGAATCATTTAAAACCCTAAATCATGCCTTGTTTTTTAGGTATAAACTGAGAACATTCAAAAAGGGCACTGTCTCCCCTTGAACACCCAGAGAACTGTGGGTCTTTTAACAGATGTGTTTTATTATCAGGGAATATCACTGAAATACATTTTTGCTGGTTCAAATCCATTTTAATTATTATACAGGTATTTTAGGTACCTTTAATGTCTTGGGGCTGAAGTAATTTACCTTCAAAATGAAACACTCATTACAGTCCTATTCCCGTTCTTAAAAATCATTGCCCAGAATTAAACTGTTTGTTCCCACATAAAAATTGGGATGCACAAGAAACAAAGATACACAGAAGTTGTACAGGGTAGCAAAAATGTGAGGGAAATGTCACCTCATTTTAGTTTTTTGGGGGGAGGGCTATTTTGAGGTGTAAAGTCACAGTGCCTTGGGTTTGTCAGGAATAAAAGGGTCTCCCTCCAGAAGACACTTAAAATTTAAAATATTGCCAAGGCAAACTTATATTTTTGCACCCAGAGACAGAACAAAGGAAAAGAGCTGACAAAAAAGGTGTTCCTGTATCACTCATTGATGCAAATATTACCCTGGAGCTCCTCTGGCCTTGTTGTGTTTCAGAATGACAGAGCTTTGGATGCCAAAACACAACATTTAAGAGCATCAAAATCTTTCATGACATGTAAAATGTCATGTAAAACATTTAGATACAAAGACACAAGGCTGTGAAAGAGATAAATCTATAAAGACACAAACACAA
The DNA here is from genome assembly GCA_035584035.1 of Lepidocolaptes lacrymiger. Classification (NCBI taxonomy): domain Eukaryota; kingdom Metazoa; phylum Chordata; class Aves; order Passeriformes; family Dendrocolaptidae; genus Lepidocolaptes; species Lepidocolaptes lacrymiger. The sequence goes on from JAXCLP010000010.1 coordinate 1,621,287, forward strand.
GATAAAGATCCAAATCTATAAAAACCAAAGCAGAGAACATCTAAGAGCTAAAATGAATCCCAGTTAAAGTGCTGGAAGTTTCTAAGAGCAACAGGAAGGCACAAGTTGCTGAGGTTTTAGAAAATTCCTGTGTCAGGGAGTGAAAAGCTGGTTTTGTATTATTTTCTGCCACTATTCCAGTGATCTGTATCATTCACTTTCAGGTTTTGAATCAATTTTAAGTAATACCCCTCATTTCACTTCATTTTTATAATGATTATATGAATTTTTTGAATAATTACTTACCCTTCTCATCAGCTTTGTCCTTTAGTGCCAGGGTGTCATTGCTCAGAGACACTGTCTGGGCATTTAAAGTGTCTGTTCTCATGCCTGGGTACTTTGGAGAGGAAATTAATCTCCCTTCATAGGAATATAAATAAAGTCCTCCACCATCTACAAGAAGAAAATGCCTACAAAAAAATGCCCCCAAACAGCAAAAAAAATCACTAAATAATATAGAAAAACATGAAGATATTTTCAATAATGTGAAGGTAATTGTTTAACATTCCACAAGTTTCCAGTTCAACCTCTGGAAGTTCTGTATGGAAAAGATCACTTTTAATGTGAATATTATCTCTTTCCAGGAGAAATATTTATCATCTGAAATATTGATTATTTTAAAATATTTGTTCTGTTTCTAATTATATGAGAAATATGTTAGAAATAGAAAATATATCTTTCTAATGTTTCAATTTGTGCTTATGTCATATGTTCCCATCTAACATATATTATATATATATGATATTTATATTATGTTCACAGCTAAAAATGAGCAACACAAGAAGTCACAAAAGGCACCTTTCTGCTTGTAAAATCAAACTGACTGTTCCTTCCTTGAGGTCAAAGATCAGGGGGGTGTTCCAGTTCTTGGTCCTGAAAATAAAGAAAAAGCAGCATTAAACCCACTGATCCTCACACTGCAAATGCAGAGCTGGATTCACTGAGCAAATCATGGGCATTTTAATCAGCTGATATTCCTAAATAAGTTTTTAAAACAGCATTTAGGAAGCCCAGTAACCCTGATAACCACATAACATGATGCAGCAGCACTTGTGCCTTCATTTTTGCACCCCTTCACCCCAGGACTCTCAGCAAGCAGCAAATTCATATTTATAGGAAATAAACAGATTTTTTAAATATTTCTGAGCTGTTTCCCAGTGATCTGGAGGCTGGAGAGAGCCCCTTTCTTGTGTGCTCTATTACAGGTTGCCTGTTCAGCATTAATCACTTCACTGTGTCCCACTGAATATTTCAATTAATTAAAAAGAATTAATTACTCCAATTAATTACTGCCCTTGCAGTGCAGTGTCTGCTGCTGTCTTACAACTGTTGGGTATAACTAAGGGAGATAATTTGAATTTCCTTACGAAAACACATAACACTGGAGGGAAGTGGAAACCACCAAATATCCATAGTCCAGGGAGGCCTTAATGACCCTGTCCCGGAATTCCAGGGAATCCACAGCATCATTGATGACATTGTGCACCTGCAAAGGAAAACTGAGCTCAAACAAAGCCAGAAAGGAAAACCAGGCAGTGAAAGAAATTATTTCTTAGGGGGAAAATCATCTGGATGTTTGGGAATTGCCATTTTAAGACTCGGGGCTCAGCTGGTGGGAATTTGAATATTTGAAATATAACATTTCAACAGTCCCATCAAAACAAGGCAGCAATATCCAGGATTTGGAGAAAGATGTAGATAATGAGGAGGTAAAAATCTCAGGAGGTATCCTAAATAACCAAGGATTGTGTTTGTTTGTGGGGGTTTTGATGTTGGGGATTTTTGGAGATGTCACCGTTCTGAGGGTGGCAACTTCCTTTGGATTTTTTCCATTACACAACCAATTGCAAAACAAGGACTGAACCCAATTATTCTAAAACCCTGGAAACCATTTCCACAGACACAATAATTGCTTTGGCCATAATTAACTTTGCTATTGTAGCACTCAGCAAAAAAATGCACCTACAACTTTTCTGTAGGCAAGGTTCTCCTACATAAATATCTAAGAATAAACCCACTCTAAAAACACTAAAATTCAAAGTTAGTCCTGACTCAGGCTTGGCTTTACTTCCTCAGTTTGCATATTCAAATCCCCTGGAGCTCATTCCCAGAGTCCATCTGTTAACGAGTCGATGTCTGGGAATGAAAGCAAAAAAAAATGGGAATTTTTACCTGCTAATTTGTCCTCTGTGTTCCCAGACACTGAGTCACCAGATCCCACTCCCTGCCCCAAACCAAGGCAGCATTCCTGCTGCTCCAGCTTCTCCCAGTTACATCTTCAACGTGAAAACCAGGAGCAAAAAGGCATTCAAGGTCCTAATTGATTCAAAAATGATGTGGAGTTTTTCACTTATTGGTGAAATCCCTCAAATGGAGATTAATGAGAATTTCACCAATTTTACTTGTGAATTAGGAGCTTGACTTTAATCCTGAAAACACAGGCCTGGTGTCCAACAGCAAAAGTGGAGTGTGGAAAATGTGGAAGAATGGAAATCTTGTGTTATCCCAGTGTTCAGAGAGGGAATGCTGTGAGTCAGTGTCTGGGAACACAGGGGACAGATTAGCCTCAAAACTCCCATTCTGCCTTAAAAACCAGCCCACAGAACTCCAAATTGCCATTTCACCTTCATGGTTCTCCTCTTAATTAAGGTGATTTCAAAGTTCTTCCACTCCCAACGTTGTTCCACGACGTGGGCAAAGATGACATGGCCATTGCCACAGGCTCCAGCCAGCTGGGTGCCATCAGTGGACCAGGAAATATTAAATATGCTGCCAGTGTTGGGCTTCTCCAGGGCATAGGACCACTGGAAAAAAGAGATTAAAGAGATTAATTTATTCTGTTTGGTTTTTTAGAAATGGTTTCTTGCAATCGAGAGGTTTTCGGGGTTGGATTTTTTTCAGATGCATCAATAAATGAAGTTTCTGTTCAGTCAAGATTTATGAAAACCATCAGGTAAAGCACAAATTCAAATATCACAATAAACTGAAATCATCAGGTTTTCTACTCTCAATCCTCTCATTTATAAATTCAAGCAACCACTACATAAAATTAAGTCAATTAGTAGGAAATAATTATATTTTCTCTGTTGCTATTGAAGGGAAGGATGTATTAAAAATTTCCCCCAGCAAAGAACTTTATTCTCAATTCCCCCAGTCCTATGTACAAGATTCCCTGGAAGTTTAGACCCTTATTAATAAATCCTGTCAAAAAGTGGAATTTTCAGATCAGGACACTTGTTTTCTATTTCCCCCAACCCAGAAATACAGATCACACAAATCACTCCATGTCTGTGAACAAATATTTCATTTTTTGTCAGTCAGGGAAACAATTTTAATGGAATTTCAGGAAGACAATAAACCAGATTTTAAAAAGCAAGTCTCCTAACTCTAATGGAATATTTCAAAAAAATGTAGTAATTGAACAACTTCTTGAATATTCAAATATTGCTTTTGCACATGGGACAGACCCACTGAAGCTCTGACAGGACACATTTCCAGAAGTATTTCTATTTTTTTTCAAACCATAAGCCTTTTGAAACACTCACTAAAATCTTTCCAGATTACAACCCACGTTTCTTTGAAATAAAAAAAAATCTCAAGAGCCATTCAGAGCTTTATTTTCCAGTTCTTTTTGAAGCTCTCAGTGTAATTCCCACCACTCCAGTGATTCATAGTCCCTGCAGATGTCTGGGACATTTAGCACATACATAAAATATTATAATAAAAATCATTCAGTTCTCCATTTGTAACATAGGGATAACTTTAAAAACTGGAATAATATTTCCTAAATGCACTGTTTTTTTTTTTAAAGGAAATTATGAATATGACTCCAGGAATGACTTTATGACTGTTGTTCCAACATTACCTGTAATGTTATATTTTTCCTGGGTCAGAATTAATTTTTCACTGAATTCTCTCAGGAACAAAAGCAGGAGGCAGAAAAGTTCCATGATTTTAAATCAATACATCAAAGCAATAACTTCCTACTCAGTTCCCATTTATGGCTCTTGAGATGAGGGGGAAAAGATTCCAAGGAGCACATTCCCAAAATTCCCTCCCAGGAACAAGGACAGTCTCCCACATCTGGAATGTTGGTGCTCCAAGACTCATTAGGAAGGATCTAATTAGTTATTTCTGGACTGAAGGAATTCAGAATATTTTATTGTCTCTATTAGTCAATATTCCCTGTGTTTTATGAAGTTTTCCTAATATTTTTAATAGGGTTTCTAGGAAAATCAGGCACTCCATGGAGAAAGCCATGGAATACAAAAAGGTGTAAGAGAATCAGTTAAATATGCAAATATTCAAACTGTAAATTCTAGTCTAGTAAAACTCTATTACAATTCATTCTGTAATAAGAGATAAAGTTTGTAGAATGTACATAATTATTTAAAAATATTAACTTGTGGCTTTAGGGAGATAATTGCTTTAATTACAAGAAAATGAACCATCAGAGTGACTCAAGACAGGGGTCAATCAAAGGGCAAGATTTAATAGGGAGACATCAATTTATAGAGAAACAGCACCAGCAAAAAATGTTCCACCAGAGCAGCACAATCAAGTTGGAAAACAACAACCACAAACCAAATCACGTGTAAATGGATGGAATAAAATTCAACAGACCCATAAACACATTCAGTGTTACTGAAATAGAGATTTGATGTCCCCATGCCCTAAAATGACTTTTAAAATGTTACTTTGAAGGGGTTTTCCCAATTATCCCTCCCCAGGGCCCTGGGAAAGGAACCTGCCTTTGGAGCAGATGGAAATGCTCCTTTTTCCAAGCTCCTGCAGTGGGGAAAGGAGGAAAGCAGGGAATTTCAGTCATTCTGACCATCCCTGGCTGGGTAAATATTTTGAGCTGCTCAGTAATGGCAAGGGAAGCAGCAGAGCCACAGGAAATAGCTGACAGAAATGAACTTTTTGAGCCCTCCATCCAAGTGATCAGATCCTGAAAAGCTGGGAAGGCTCAATATCCATCAATACATCCAAGTTTTACATTCCAACATTTATATCTGAGAATTAAACCTGGTGCTCTCTGCAGGATTAATGAGCATTAAAGGAGGCAAGGAATTTCAATGTGAGATAGATTTTGTAGGACATTATTATATATATATAATTTCTAATGCAATAGGAGCAAAAGTGATGTATAAATGAAAAAATAAAGCTTCTAAAGTTGCTGAGAGATCTGCAATTTTCATTTTTACCATGAGAACAAAGCCAGCAGGTAGAAAGCAAATGAGCAGAGGAACCTTTTACACTCAGGGGCAGCCCAGGAACATCCAGGAAAAATCAGGGATTGGCAGGGGAAAAGTTATCACTGGGAGCTGATAAAGCAGCTACTGCTCATTTTTAATTTAATTAACATTCATGTTAATGTTGTCTGTGTTTCCTTAAGAGTTGAGGAGTAAACCAGGTAAAAGAAGCCAGAATTTTAACAGAGAAATAAACCTGTCTGCATTTAAACTTCCAATAAAGTCCCCATGCCTGTACAATAAATATTAACTACAGAAAAGAGCTCAAGATATCAGTTTAAAAATAATGGAAATGGATTAAATAAAGGAAATATTTCTTAAAAATAAATATTTCTTAAAATAAATATTTCTTAAAAATAAATATTTCTTAAAAATAAATATTCACATCCTGACTAAGTAAATGCTGATTAAAATATTACTGGTTTTCAGCAAGGAGTTGCAACCAGACTTAGAGAAAATTAAATAATATACCAAGTACTAGGAAATGAGTTAAATGCTACAAACCAGCACATATGGGGCAGAAAAGAAATCTAATATTTTTCTGAATTTTATCTAATTTTTCCTATTTCATCTAATATTTTTCTAGTATTTTTCTTCTTGACTTTTCCTGTAAGACAATTATAATGAGATTTTACTTACAAACTTAGAATTGAATTCTACTTATCTGCTGTCAGGGGAATCAGAATCAGTGAAATACGAAGACTCAGAGATTTTATCCTCATTCCTCCTCCCAAATAATCTTGAAAGGCTCTTCTTCATCAACTTAAAATCCCTGGAACACCCAGCCCAAGTTCATGGGAAGGTGAACCAGGACCTACTAAAGATGCCCAAAATATCACAGCAATTTTTTCCCCAAAAAGAGCAACAAACACAAGAAAAGAGGCAAGAAATGAGCCCATAAAAGTCCCCAAATTTTTTATACACTCCTCGCTTTTTACGGTTAATAATTGCAATTTAGGACTTTAAAAACTTGATATGTACATTTATATCTTTGGTCTAAAATTGCAATTTCCATCATCTGATGTCTCCTTTCTGAGAACTGGGATCACTGAGCCAGAAACTGAAATAAATATGCCCTTGTGTGGGGGAGGCCAACAATTCAAACTGCATTTTGCACTCAGGGCAGAGATTTAGACTTTAGTGTGTCAAAACTGGGGCAGTGGAAAGGGAAGAAAAGTATTAGAAAAGGTTTTAGATCAAATCAGAAAAATATTACATTTCTTTTCTGCTCCATTCATGAGCCTTCCAAGAGATGCTTGTGAACTCTTTGTGCCTTTAAGGAAAAGAAAGCTAAAAAATGACCAGAATAATTCAATTTAATATTATTGTAAAGCCTCTCCTGGCCAGCAGGACAGTGCTGGATTTCACCCCATGAAACCCCTGACTGTACCCAGGGAATCCCTCTGGAATATTCCCTGAATCCCTGAATTCCCCCACCCCAAACTCACCCCAGTTTTGTCACAGAGGCGCAGGGTGTTGAAGGAGCCCACGGCAAAGAGCTCCCCATCCCCAGCCCAGGCAATGCAGGTGATGGGATATTCCTGGGGCTGGCAGCTGTACAGGGCACGGCCAAAACTGTCCCACACCTGCACAAGAATTGAAATGTCAGGATTTAAGATGGTATTTAATCCATTTCTTTCAGTTCTTTATTGCATTTTTCTCTCCTGGCAGAAAAAAATCTCCAAGTTGTTGCAGCGGAACTGGGAAAATCACCTGGAGTGCAGTTCACTTTTTATTCAAATAAATAAAAAGCTAATCAATATTGCTTTATTTAATGGGACAGATTTTGATTTGCTGTCGTGGCAAATGTCACATTAATCTGTATAAAATATTTCCTCTAAACTGTCCCAAGTCTGTAAAACAAACACAAAGTTCAGTCCATTTGCATTCGTTTCCCAAGAATGAGGCTCCTCTCAAAATCTCCAGACAAAAGAGATTATTTTTTTAAAACCAGCAGAATTTCAGGAATTAATTCACAAAATAGTTTGATTTAATTTATTGGGGTATTCTGCACAATTTATTTGGGGGTTTTATGTATTTATTTGGGGGATTTTGGGTTGAATTGTGTATGTTTCATCACACACTTTGATGACAGAACCAACATGTGATACACTTAAAAATAAGTTCCTGTTTAAGGGAGGAGACACAATAAGTGCTTTTTATTTTGGATACAGAATATACCAACCAAAAAAACTTCCAAAGGGTTCAATAATACTCCTGGGATAGAAAACAGCAGCTTTATCTTCTTTGATATGTCATTACCTTTTCCAGTATAATGTCATAGCTGATACTATTTCAAGCAATCATTTCTATTTTTCTCCATATTTTCCTTTCAGAGTTTGTTTCATTTGTATTTTAAAAACATAATAATTTTATGTTATTACACAGAATGAGAAGTATTTATAAATAATACAACTTTTTCTTGAAAACTGAAAGGCTCCTCATTTAATTTTGAGCTTCAGGTATTATTAAAATTAAAAAAAATGCTGTCCCATAACTTTTTTGGTCCTTTAGTTACAAAGTGAACCAGAACTCACCTTATATTTACAATCTTCACCTCCAGAAAGAATCAGATCATTAACTGAATTCCAGTCAGTTTTTAAAATCAGTCCATCGTGAGCTTTCCACTGAAATGGAAAAAAAACTAATTAAACCCAGTCTGAAAACTCCTATTTTTAATATTTATCATTCCTTGACCTCGATGATCCTGGAGGTTTTACCCAACATTAATTCTCTGATTCAGCACAACAATAAATTCAATAAAGCCTTGTGAACAAGGCAGAAAAGGGAAAGGCTTCTGCATCTTTCTTCATGAAAATAAACACAATTAAATTAATTAAGCCCCTTCTTAGTGATACCTGCAAGACTTTAGCATTTGGCTGGAGAGGTTTGATAATCAGCTGCTTCCCTGAGGTGTAGAGAACTTTTTCAGAGTCAGGTGCCCAGGCCACGGAGTACACAGGACTTCCTGGGGACAAGGAGAATAAAAATGGCAATAAATCAAACCCCACATTTCATACCTTTTCCTCAATTCATTCAAACCTTCTGGACTGAAAACTCCCATCTTAAAATCACATTGCAATTTTGAAATTGTCTTTTTTTTTTGAAAATAGAAGAAAGCAAAAATTAGATGGCAAAAGAGCCAGGAAAAGAAATTAAATTGAAAAAAAGAATCAGAGTTGCCAACTATGCAAATATTTTCCACATTATTTGAGAGGATTTGTCTCCCCTGAAGAATAATCAAAGTATTTTGTTATTTGATTCCTTGCAAATACAGCTAAGAAAGTGAAGTCAAGAGCATCTCCAAGCACAAAACTGAGCAAATGAATGAAAATGGTTCAAACAAACCATTTTTTAATATAACTTTAATTTATGGTATTAAAAAAAAAATCCTAAGAAGTTTAAGAAATGCTCTGGCTCAGGAACACCTTTGCATGGGAATATCTTGATGAGATTTGGATACTTGAGTGACTGAACTGCTCTAAGAACTGTCCTATAAATCTCATACCTTACCACTCAGACCTTTGAATACTCTCTCTGTGCAAAAATCTGATTTTATTACAGTTCAACCTGATTTTGGCTTCCAAAATTCAAACTCTAAACTGAGACCTGCTGTAAATGTCTGTATTTCATATATTTTCTTTTAGGAAGGCACTCGTTTTACATTACTTAGAAATACAGAATTATGCAAGGTTTTTTTAGCCTGTCAACCATCCCAGGAGACAACTCACAGAAACACACACCATAGATATGAAGGAAATCTGGCTGTTTTCCTCCTGTTGAAAATGACATAAATTCTGTCACCAGCTGTAACAGAAATTCTAAATAAACTCCTTTTCTTTTTGGGTCCTGATTTAACAATCAGAAGACTTTTCTATTCAAACCAAATGTTTCCCTTTTTTCTGCAGGCTGACTACTTAACCACAATTTCCAGGGCTTAACAGCAGGAGCTGAGTTAACTCATTTCCTCCTGCACTTAACAAGGGTTTGGTGGGGAGAACATTGCCAGCACTCTGGGAAGGAGAATTCTGTCCAGCAGACACACAGCAGTGAGTGGGGCTGGGGACCAACAGCTGCAGGAAGGAAGATCCTGGGAGAAAAGGAGAAAAGGAGGAAGAAGGAACATCCTGATTCTTCCCATTCCACAGGAGCCACAGCAGAGAGTTTGGTAATTCCAGCTGTTTGGGTGAGACTTGTGCCAGGGACAGGATAACACATTAACCCATGGGCAGGGACACCTCCCACCAGCCCAGGCTGCTCCAAGCCCTGTCCAGCCTTGGCCTTGGGCACTTCCAGGGATGGGGAGCCCCCAAATCCCTGTGAGAAACCTTTCCCAGTGCCTTCAAGTCCTGAAGAAATATGTTCTTAGGAGGAGCAGATGACAAGTTCCATTTGAAGGAAAGGTGACAGCAACCACCTGCAGAAGTGGAAATGCACCTGAGGCAGATGCTGGTGCTGGTAGAGCCCTCTTTGCTGTCACATGGGGACTTCCATGACTTTACACATCCTGCTCTTCACAGTTCTGTGGGAATCTCCAGAGGAACACAGAAATCCTGCCCTGGGAGGGTGGGCAGGCCCTGGCACAGGGTGCCCAGAGAAGCTGTGGCTGCCCCTGGATCCCTGGAAGTGTCCAAGGCCAGGTTGGACAGGGCTTGGAGCAACCTGGGCTGGTGGGAGGTGTCCCTGTTGGAATGAGATGATCTTTAAGATCCCTTCCAACCCAGACCATTCCATGATTCCATAATTATCTTGTGGGTTCCCAACATATACCAAAGAGATCCATGGAGAAGAGTAACCCCATCAAAATATATCAGTGCATTGTCTCACCTGGAAGGGGAAATACAACAGTTCAGTGTAAGGAGAAGGAGGAACAAAAGGAAAAATATTAGGGGAATCTAAGGATAAAGAAGGGGCTCAAGGAACAAACACAGCCACAAGAACAAGACTAGAGCAGGAGAGGCCATGGGGTCCCACCAGTTTTAGAGGGATGAACAGCTGGAGTGCTCCATGTGAGAAAGATGAAGAAGGGAAAAATGTATATCCATGTTTTTGGAGTGAATAAAATCCAGAGAGAGACCAGGCAGGTGGACCATCAGCCAAAGAGAAGAGCCTGAAAAGTTAATTCTAATGCAAAGAGCGGAACGAGTTGAAAGAATGTTTGCAATGGGAATCCTTTCAGTTCTCAAGGAGATGATAAAGAAAATGAAAAGTGAACTCACACATGATAGATGTCCCTTAAAAACCCCATAATTTCTGCAGAATCCTACACTGCCCCCAGGGATGGCAGCAGCTCACAAAGGGGGCTGTGGGGCTCTCATTCTGTACATTCAGTGTAAAGGGGTTTGGGATCTGACCTTAAAAAGACAAATAAAAGATGACATTTGTTCCACGGGGACTCAACTGTCATGAAAATCCCTATTTCCCACTGGAATAAACCTCTTCCTTTATAACCTTTAGCAAATCTCAAATAAACTCAATTAAGCACAAACCCCTTGCAAACGTATCAACTGAAAACCAGTAAAGATTGTGAGCTTCAATTTTATTTTTTTTCAAGAATTCTAGTTCAGTTGGCTTATCTTTCTCCCCTGTAAGCATGAAAAACATGACATCTGCACGTGAACTTCCTTAAAAGAACTGAAATACACTTTACATTCACTGCTGTGGTTAAAATGCCTTCGACAGGTTGAAAGAATGGAGATAACTTGTTTTAGAAAGAGATAAGGGGCTGACATTTAACCCGAGCCCAGGTGCATGTGGTTTCTTCAAAAATGTCACAAGGTCACATGGCCTCAGTGTATGAAGTCTGAAAAACAAAATTTAGCTCAGTATCTTCACTGAAACAGCAGATAATCCTTGGGGTGGAACTGAGACTGCTGTCTAAAAATATTGCAATAAAACTATTCAGTTGAAGAACTCTTTTCTATGATTTTTTTAAGGTCTCATTAAATGCATTTCCCTCTGTATTCAACTATGATTTACATTTAATTTTCATTAAGTTTATTTAGGCTTTAAGACCCTTAACCAAACCATCGTGGTCAGATTTAGGGTCTGTTACTTTAAGTACATTTGAGAACAAGCCAAATTAAAAAGTTCTAATGGAACTTGAAGGAAATTATCTTACCTTGCTGAGCTAAAGTGGATCTCAGCATTCCACTCTTAGACCAGATTTTCACTTGGCCATCTTCACCAACTGAAAATTAGCAGAGAAATCATCAAATTCAATGCAATAATTAAGTCAAACAAACATGGTGCTTGTATCTACCCAGGCAACACTTGAGTAGAAATAAATCCAGGTCTTCTTACAGGTAAATACCTTTTATTTAGTCTTCCAAATATGCAAATAGAAAGCACATTAAGGAAAAAACACATCAGATGGTGATTTTGTTATTCTGAACAAGTCTCTTCTTGCGACGCTGTGATTAAAAGCACAGATTTCCTGGTGTGCTCTCAGATTTAAAATGTACAGCTCTGGCCCTGCAATTTAAAGCCTCCCAGACCCAATTAATGAGGAAAAAGGTGCTCCCAGAAACTTCATGGAATCCTTCCATTCCAAGGGAATTTACTTACCACGTTTCAGGTTTTCACAGCCGGCCAACGTAGCTTTGGAGTGTTTAAAAAACGTGAAATAAAAAGGGATTTTAAAACCTTTTTGGTGCCCATTTGATGCTGTAGGAATAGAGCCATGGCAGGATTTTAAGTGCTGCAGTCTCAGTGATTTGCTCTTCTCCAAAGCAGAGCTGTGGTGGAAGAGCAGCTGATGCTCTGTGAGTAAACCAGAAATAGGATGAATTCCCACACTCCCAACAAGTGTCATGCAGTCTCCAAAAAAGAAAAAACAAAATAAAGGATTCAAAAGGCCAGTTTGAAAAGGCAGTTTTGAGTTTCCCTCTGGAGAAGCTCCTGAGGCAAAGCTGTCTCTGAAAAGAACAATCTTTCTGTCCCTCTGGGATTTCAGAGGAACGTGCCAGGCAGAGTTCCTTGAGGCAGCATTTTCTGAGTCAGAGTGAGGCTGGAAATGAGCAGATCCCAAATTATCCTCAGGATTATTATCCCAAATAATCCTGTGGGCTGAGCTGGAATGTGGCCAGAGGAATCAGCTGGCCCAGATCAACAGGAGGCTGCAGAGAATTCTGCCACCAACACAAACCCCAGCAAGGAGTGGGGCTCAGGGAGTTTCATTATTCCCCTTAGTCAAGATAGAAGGTTTGGACAAAAAAAAGGAATTAATTACCATGAGATTTAGGACAAACAGAGTGTAGAGATGGAGGAATTGGGAGATCACTCTCCCAGCACCAACAGAGGGCACAGGCTGATAATTACACCACTCCTGGTAATTAAGGAAGATTCAAAATTCTCATGAGGTTTCAGTAAATTTTGTTAGCTAAAAAATCCCCAAATGTGCAGGGATAGAAATGTCCCAACTGAGCAGCCTTTCTTTGGAAAAAGACAGAGAAATAAATCAAGTATTTTCCCTTCAGAAGTTCAGAACAGCCACAAAACCATCTAAGCACTCTGATATTAAAACATTCACTTTCAAGTAAACAGGAACACATTTAATAAATAGGATTGCTAAAAAAGAGGAATGTTTTTACTAGATCTTCTATTAATTAAAATAGACATTAATCTAGAATAGCATTAATTGGTGCAAAATTTTTTGTTAAAGGTGATAATCTCAGTGCTAATTAAGACCAAAAAAAGTAACTTCCTATAAGCAACTTCATTTGTATCATTGATTTTGTGTTTCCATTTTTTCCCTTGTCACAGAATTTCAAGCAGTGTGTGAACATTTCAGAGACTCATTTTATTCAGTCAGACTCAATGTAATCACAATTTCAACTGTGAAATTCAGAATTACATCTTCTAAATATATGTCAAGGATGAAATTATTTTCCCAAAACATTCCATTGCATTTATCCCATAGGATAGTTAAATTCTACTCATTTTATGGAAAGCACTTACTTTAACCTAATTTTATTTAACACTGGATGTTGTACTCTTACATTTCTGATGGCAGGTCAACTTTGAACCTTAAAAACCCATTAATGAACAAATGCTCACCTGTCACTAGTGCTGTTCCTTCATAATTCCACCTTCCTGCAAGGACAGCCCCACAATGTGCTTCCACACTCTTCTCCACTCTTCCTAACTTGGAAATCAAGTGGAACCTCCCTAAAAAAGAGATAGGAACAGAATATACCTTTTATATAAATTATATATATATGTGTGTGTGTAATTATATATAATGATATACAAAATTTAAACCAATATAGAGATATAAAATAATTATTAAATATATATTATTAAACATATTATTAAATTCTATATACTACAGTAATAGATATATTAAATTATTCATTCAATTCTCTAACATCACTTTATCATTACCTTCTGTTAAAAACACACACACACAAAACAAGAACCCACCAAGAAAGCAAAGGACAAACCATACAATTGTTCATAGCTCTTGCAGAACACCCAGAACATCCACAAGGCTGGATTTATTTTCCTCTCTATAATTTCTGTTTTATCTATTTACTTTTCTCCCATGTCCCAAAGGTTTGCAGCTCCCTCTTGGGTTGGTTTTGGGAGGGTTTAAGATCCAGCCATCATGTTGAATCCATTCAGTACCAACACACAGCTGAACCACTGGGGAGGGAAGTGGTGCTGGAAATTCAGAGCAGCCACAGACAAAGCTCTTCAGGATTTTTTTCTGTCCAAATGAGGGATGTTGCTTAAATCCAGGAAGATCAGATTTAAATTAGACCAAAGAGCAGACAAGGGAGGGCTTGGAAACGTGGCAGAGCAAATACATGGCTTAGACCAGTCCACTGATTCCAATTAACTACTTTAAAATCAAATTATTATAATATTCCTCAATCTAACCTGCCAGCCAGTGAAGCACTAGAAGGAAGTTCCAGAGACAAACAGAACATTCCAACAACAACAAAGAAAGCCAAATTAAAGTCAAGGAAAAGCATTCTGGTAGATCTGTCACTAACTCACCATAAACAACACCAGAGCACTCCACGGGATCAGCCAAATCAATACAATCATACTTTTAAGTGCTTGAAGAAAAAGGCACAATCATCCAGCCAAATCTATGTCAATGCAAGGAAAGGACTTTTGACACAGATAAAAAAGTATGGCTTGGAAAAATCAGTTTATTTGAACAGGCCATTTAAAAGATCATAGAATTAAGGGGTAGTTTGGGTTGGAAGGGACCTCAAGTCTCACTTTCCACTAGCCCAGGTTGGTCCAAGCCCCTTCCAACCTGCCCTTGGACACTTCCAGGGTGTTCATTTAATGCAATAGATTATTTTACACTCATAAAATATATCTTATCTAATGAATGCCTCACTTATGGATCAACTCTCAGGTCTGAGATGCTCACTCTTCATGTATTAGTAATAACTGGATTCAGGGGAATTCAATGCTGTCTTCTGCAATTAAATCACCCAAATGGCCTTAAAATAATACATTACAAACATATTTTATTTTCTGGTTTTCCACCCATAGTGTACTTGTTCCACCTGTGGCCAAGACCTTTCTCATGGCAGAATAATGAAACTTCCTATCACATGAATGTTCTCATGCCATCACCTCCAGTGCTCAGATGGCTTGAGCTCTTCACAGCCATTATTTTTTTAAGGATATAAAGAATTCCATGGCATTTTATATATTGAAACAACAGCTTTCTCTGACCAGAGCAGAATCCCTGGGAGCTCAGTACTTCTTTAAGCAACCCCTCACCACATAAAACTAAATTCAGATGGAAGAACAGGCAGCTGGCAAAGACTTGAAGGCTTTGGTGAGGCCAAATTATCATGAAAACAAGGGGTATGTCACAGAGTAGGGGATAAAATCCTCTTATACAGGGAAACATCCAATTCCTTGACCATCTTTTTGCACCCTTTCCCACTCCCCAAGCTTTTACTTCTTTCACAAGGCACTTTTCAAACAAGGAAACAGAGCAAACTGCAGCCTTGCATGTAAAAGCACCTTAGGCATTAAGAATTCATCTGGAAAAATGTGATCACCACTTAAAACTGGAGCATAATCCTTCTGCAGATCAAGTTTTCATGGATATCACCTTTACTTCTGCAACACATGACTTTGCAACTGATGACAGTGAAAAGGTTTTTTCA
Organism: Lepidocolaptes lacrymiger; assembly: GCA_035584035.1. Classification (NCBI taxonomy): domain Eukaryota; kingdom Metazoa; phylum Chordata; class Aves; order Passeriformes; family Dendrocolaptidae; genus Lepidocolaptes; species Lepidocolaptes lacrymiger. The sequence continues at coordinate 1,636,726 of JAXCLP010000010.1, forward strand.
TTGCATTCACAAGTGGAGGTTCCTCCAAAAGCAACATTAATTCCCAAGGATTTCTGCTCTTCAGCTTAACACTGAAGGAACAGACACTTTGAAAATGACAATTTACTGCCTTATACACACAAAGGGGAAGATTTTAGCCACAAATCTGGAGGAGGTAGGAGTGATTTGGCTTAATCTTTAGATCTCAGATATGTAAAATACTGTTCCTTTCTTCTTATTAAGTACTGAAGGTAGAACTGTCCTCAACCTGAGAGTTTTGGAGGAATTTCAAGTGGGAGATTCACAGCCTATTAAAATACAGAATATAAAACAGGAGTGTATCCTTCACTACTTTTCATGGACTCTTAAATGCTGACTTAATGTAAAACTACAAATAAAAAGTCAAAAGATAGATGTAATCACTTATAATTTGTGCTTAATTTGCAATTTAAAGCTGAGCACATCCCTTATTTTTGCAAAAAAACAGCAACCAGATCAATGTAAGTAGGAAGTAAGAGAATAATATCCCCCAAGAGAGGCATCTCAGAAGAAAACCCAAGAGCATTAAATTTACATTTGCTCTAATTTCTCAAACATCTGGAGATCAACCAGGAATGAATGCAACCCTGCAAAGACATTATACCCCTTTTCCATGGGATTCAGCAAGTTTCCAGGAATCCTTATCACAGAGAGGAATTAGCTGTTGCAGGAAAACTCACCCAGCAAGAAAAACCTGGCTGTGAGCAAAATCAATTCTCAATCTTTTTGAGGAGCAGGGAAAAGGAATTCCCCAAGGAATCCTCCAACCTCCCTGCTCCTAAAATAACACGGTTTTGAGTGACTAAAGCATTGAGTGGTATGAAATGATAAATGTTTTACAGGGCCTTACCATCAGAACTTGTGAGAACAAAGCTCTCAGCATGGGATTGCTTCTTGCCCCCGACACTCCTGGGAAACCAGTGGAGATCTAAGGGATAAATATCATCTGGAAGTTTCACCACTCGAGTTGTCTCACTCGTTAGAGGGTTCCACTTCATAATCTGGTGATCATCACTGCAGGAGTAGAGTTCATCAGCTGTTGTCCATCCCACACAGCTCACCAATTCCTTATGTTCGATGAAATTAAGGAATCTGTCCACTTTAACTATTAAAAATAAGCTCACAAAATACCTAAGCTATGCAAGACTGAAGGAACAATACAGGAAGATTAATTTCATATGATTACACGGAATGTTTCACATCAAAAATATGAGCCCCCTTTCTGGATTTTTTGCTCTTCTGTGCCAAGGAAAGAGCTGGTAGAAATTCAGCCAATAATAAAGCAAATCATCATGTAAAAATGTAATTCTTCTTATGATGCAAAGTTATTGAAACAGCTGAAATGTTGGATCATACCTTTAGAAGAGTCTTAGAGCACAATGCAAGTGCAAAACACCCAACTGTCATTCAAAAGAGTTGGTTTAATAACACATCATATATAAATTACTATATATCCAATATATTAGTAGGAAAATCACAGTTTTTTGAAGTCAGGTAGATAAATCCCTGCTCTTATTTGCTGTCTGGGAAAGCTTTCAAATTTATCACTACAAATAAGAAGGAACACTCAAAACTTTTGAGCAAAAATATTGAGATCTTCTGAAGAGCAGTTATTTTACTCCAAGAATGTTCAGTCTCTCATCCTTAAAAGCTGCACTGAAGGCCAAGGTGAAGAAAAGAAACAAAAAACCACCTGCAGTTTACTAATATTCTACTGTAACTCTTATGCCAAAGAAATATTTGCTGGAAAAGTCTCTTCAGAATGAACATGATGTTCTATGTTTTTTTCTGTGACAAAGGATATGTTTTGGTTCCTTTAAAAGTGAAGTCTTCAGTCTCATCTCAGCTGTTCAGGTGGAGCATTAAAAACCATGTGTTAGAACTGTAATACAAGAAAACAAACATCTATGTAAGTAGCATCATGTATATGCACATACAACTAGCCAAAATTAAAAAGGAATATGTTAACACTAAAATAAAAAGTTTTTGAGTAATTTTACATTAGTACCGTGGAAAAACAAGCACCAAATCAGAGCTTTTTCATAAAACATACAATTGTAAAATCATCTTATAAACAGAGTGGGCAATTTAAAGAAAAGGTGATACTGAGAACAGAGAATCCTTGAATTGTTAAAGCTGGAAAAGACCTTTAAAATCCTCAAGTCTGAAACATTACAGGTTGAAGCAGTGAAGTTCCCTTGGGCTGACACACAACCAGGAGGACGGACAGAAGGGAAAAACCTGTTCTTTTCCTTTCAAAGACAAGCCCAGAGCTTCACTTTGATTTTGGTTACCTTTTAATCAGTCTGTGTGTGCCCCTAAGAGGCTGAACATCCCCCCTGGGGTGGCACAGCCACTGCCATGCCCTGGCACATCCATCCCCACCCATGCCAGAGATCCCAAGGGATCCAGAGACGGGGCAAGAACCGGGAGTTATTCCGGCCGGGAGACCGCAAAGTGCCGGGAATCCTTCGGGATGCTGGAGGGGAGAGCGGGGTCGGGGACGGCCGAGGAGAGGGAGCAGGAGCAGGATGGGGAGCGTAGGGAATGGATGCCAGAGAGCAGGATGGGGGGATGAGGGCAGGGAATGGCAGAGGGAAGGATGGGGGAATGAGAGCAGGGAAGGAATTCCAGAGAGCAGGATGGGGGAATGAGAGCAGGGACTGGCAGAGGGAAGGATGGGGGAATGAGTGCAGGGAATTCCAAAGAGCAGGATGGGGGAATGAGCAGGGAAGGAA
>JAXCLP010000010.1:1639581-1698825 GCA_035584035.1 Lepidocolaptes lacrymiger
CCCCCCCCCCCCCCGAGGTGCCACGGCGCCGCCCGCTAATTAACCAAACCCCGCTCCATCCAGCACGCCCGCGCCCCCAGCCGCTTTTATTCAGCTTTTTATTGAGCTTTGGAGTCCACTTTTTAATACTTTCTTCTTTTTTTAAAAATAATTTTTAAACCGGCGCGCGCGTCGCCCGGCAACCAAGCGGCCCCTCTCCCCTCCACCCTGGCTCGGGGGGGACCCTGCCCCGGTATCCCTGTCCCTATCCCGGTGTCCCTGTCCGACCTGTCCCAGTTGCTCTGCCCTGCCCCTGCCCGCTCTGTCACTGTCCCCGTGTCCCTGCCCTGTCCCGGGCGTCCCGCTCTGTCCCCGTTCTGGTATCCCGGTGTCCCTGTCCCGGTATCCCTACCCTGTCCTTATCTATCCCTGTGCCGGTGTCCCTGTCCCGCTCTGTCCTTTCCCCGGTATCCCTGTCCCGCTCTGTCCCTGTGCCGATATCCCTGCCCTGTCTGTCCCTTCCCCGGTGTCGGTGTCCCTGACTGTCCCTGTCCCTCTCTGTCCCGGTCTCGGTGTCCCTGTCCCGGAGTCCCTCTCTGTCCCTGTTCCTCTCTGTCCCTGTCCGGTGTCTCTGCCCTGTCTGTCCCTGTCTCAGTGTCCCAGCCTGTCCCTGTCCAAGTATCCCTGCCCTGTCTGTCCCGCTCTGTCCCTGTCCCGGTATCCCTGTCTGTCCCGCTCTGTCCCTGTATCCCTGCCCTGTCTGTCCCTGTCCCGCTCTGTCCCTGTCCAAGTGTCCCTGTCCCGCTGTCCCTATCTGTTCCGCTCTGTCCGCGTCCCGGTATCCCTGTCTGTCCCGCTCTGTCCCTGTCCAAGTGTCCCTGTCCCGCTGTCCCGATCTGTTCCGCTCTGTCCCCGTCCCGGTATCCCTGTCTGTCCCGCTCTGTCCGCGTCCCGGTATCCCTGTCTGTCCCGCTCTGTCCCTGTCCAAGTGTCCCTGCCCTGTCTGTCCCGATCTGTCCCTGTCCAAGTGTCCCTGTCCCGGTATCCCTGTCCCTGTCCGTCCCTGTCTATCCCGATCTCTCCCGTCCCGTCCCACCCGCGGTAACGATCACAAGATGGCGGCGGGGCGGCCGTGCCGTTCAAACGCCGGGCCCGGCCCCGCCCGTCCCAGCCTGCCCCGCGCTTTTCTAACGAATTTCGGTTCGAGTTCGCCGTTTCGGCGCCATTTTCGAGTGTGGAAGCGGCCGGGCTCTCACAGCCCCGCGCTGCCGCCGCGACCTGCGGGTAGGAGCCCGGCGGGGGCAGGCGGGGAGGCTCGGCCCGGGGCGGGCGGCACGGGGAGAGCGGCGGGGGAGCCGCCCTCAGGGGCTGCCCCGGGCCGGGGGTGGTGGGGAAGGGGCTGAGGGGGGCACGGGGGGCGAGGAGGGGGAGAATAGGGGGTGCTGAGGGGGAACATGGAGGTGCTGAGGGGAAAGTGCTGAGGAGGACCATGGAGGTGCTGAGGGGAAGGTGCTGAGGAGGACCATGAAGGTGCTGAGGGCGAACATGGAGGTGCTGAGGGGGCGGCGGGTTCTGCCCCGCGCCTTCTTCTCGCCCCTTCCCCGCTCGGGCCGGGGCAGCAGCAGCGCCTCTCCCTGCCGAGGGTCCCCCGAGGGTCCCGCTGTCGGCAGAGGGTGTGAGGAGGGATGGAGGGGGCTCACAGAGGGCTCTGCGGGACCCCCCGCTTTAATCTGCTTAGGGCAGAGACCCTTCTGCAGCCAGCCCTGATGCCCCAAGGGTGAGAGAGAAAACCCTTAACGATGGGGATTCACTTAAAAGAGTTGGACTCGGTGATCCCTGTGGGTCCCTTCCAGCTCCGAATATTCTGTGACTTGTCGGAGAGCGTGACAAGGGTGCAGCCTCAGGCTCAATAAAAGCCCCAAGTTTGTCACTGACAGGCGTCGTCGCGGTCAGATTTAATCTGCTGCTCATAAGGAAGCTTTTCTGTCCGGCTCTGGCTCGGGTTTTTTCGCCATCCCCGTAAGAAAAACGGCACTTGGCAGGAGAAGGTGGAGAGATGCTTTTCCCAAACACCTTCGAGCTGGCTCGGGGGAGGGGCTGGGCACGAATTTGTTAAATTTGTTAAGAGACGATGTGGCAGCTGATTTATCGCGATTTAAAAGCTGGGGTCAAGTGGTTCGGCTTGTTCATTCTGTTGAAGGATCTTGGGGGGGAGGGAAGGGTTGGGAAGGTAAATAGGTCTATATTGCACAATTCTGTTCGGGGGAAAAAAATAATAAATAAATGTGGTGCTTTGAGAGGCTGTAATTGTCTGAGACAGCCATTGCGGAACATTGCTGAACGGGGCACGGACTGAAATTGCCTGAAAATGAGTTCTGTCTCTCATTTCCCCCCTCCCCCATTGTCCCAAATGAAGGACTCTCATGAGAGTGTGGGCTGGGGGTAGGTCTGAAAACGTCAAATGATTGGCACCAATTGTAAGATGACTTTCTAACCACGTCAGTTTTTTTTTATCTTGTGAGAAGTAAACTTTCTCATGTCTGTTTTTCTGCGAGCTCACTTCGCCACTTGCTGCGATTTCAGCTCTTTGGGCAGAGTTTCGCTCCTACACTCGTCTTTTCTTCTCGTCGGGTGCTTTCTATTTATCCGTTCTGGGAGCTGGGCTGAAGTGCCAGCTAAAGGACTTTTGTAAAATGCTCGTTCTTGCTCAGTTAACTTTAACATCACAACTAGATGAAGGTATTTCGTTTTGCTTTCTCTGTGAATGTTGAATGCTGGCAGGGGTGGTTGTGTTGTATTTTGTGAGATGAGTGTGCTGGTTTAAATTGTTTAAGAATCGGGTCTTTGCTATAATTATGCAGGTCTTTTGTTTATCTGTCTATCTATGTATAAATATTTAGCACGGATTATTGAAAGTAAAACGAGTGTCGGGGCTGAAGTGTAGAGTCCTTCCAGGAGAGGACAAACATGTGGCTACTCAGTTTGTTATTCGAATGTGTCTTTAACTCTTTTCCCCCCGCATGACGGTGACTTTCTCCGAGCAAAGTCACTGCACTGAACGTGTCCCTGATGAGTTTTCAGCAGGTAGATTCTTGCCGGTTTTACATGCCAGGTTTATTCCGTTGATTTTGGGGTGTGATGTATCTGAAAGTGTATAGTTATGAAGCTTATCTTGATATTTTGTTTCAAATGTGGATTTTTTTTTTGTCTTCTGAATACCTCTAGTCTTTAGTTTCTAGATGAGTCAAACAGCTGGGCAGACGTGTAGGTAAATTCCTTAGGGGGCTGTAGTTCAATGCTTAGATCACGGGGTTTTCTTGTTTGTGTTAGCAAAGGAGATAGATCCCTTCAGTAGTTTGATTGCTTGGAGTGGAAGGGGAACGGCCAACAGGGATCATGGCAAGCAAGAGCACCAAAACCTCCACAGCAGCCCGGCAGAAGGGCAGAGAGCCCTTGGAGGACTCCTCCAGTGACATGGAAGTGGAAAATGAAGGCAACAAGCAGCCTGACAAAGATCCTCCCCAAGGTAGGTCTGGCTGTCGGTGCTGATGGGAGCGAGGTGCCAGAGCCTCGTTAGCAGCAACTGAATTTACCAACTGTTCCAGATGGGGTTTGCTCTTTTCCTTTTTATAAAGGAATGCTGAAAGCCTTGACTGCTGGCGAGGCTTGAACTGCTTTGAAAATGGTAAAAAGGGCTTGCAAAGAGTTAAAGGGTTTGGCCCACTACAAGTGCAAAAGCAATTTGTAGGCTTTCTCCTTAATAAAGCTTATTTCATATTCCTGATCTGAAACACTGTAATGAAGATTGTGGTACAGCAGCAGGATTTTTCAAATTTATAGGCAGCCGATGATATGGGATTTCTTGGACTGGGATAAATGTCAAGTTTATTTCCTTAACTCTTAAAATGATTTGACTTTCTTTTTCACGAAGCAGTGTATTTGTCCTGAGTTCCTCGAGCTGAGTTTTTGCAGAAAATACCTGGAAACCCAGCAGCTGTGTGACTTTTTTAGGTAGCCAGATGTGCAGTTATTAAAGGAAGGGCTTTGACAAATAGATTAATATCTTGAAATCGGTGGCAGCAACTGTGGCCTCTTTGAAGAAGGAGTTGCTGGTGCCTGTTGAAAAGCTGCTTTGCTGATATCCAGGGGGCCAGTTTGTTTTCGTAACAAACTTCCTGTCTTTGCAGAGCAGTTGTGCTGTCATTAGAGCTTTCAGAGCCTCGTGCAGCCATCCCCAAATCTTGCAGAGGGGCTCCTGAGCACGCCTGAAGTGTGGCTTTGCACTTATTAATTAGAGAGGCTTTGCCTGGTTCGGATTTGCAGGCTTATTGTGATGGTTGTAGCTGCTGGAATTGCAGAGTGCCTGTTAAAAGTGTGTTGGAACAAGAATTACATAATGAAGGAACAGACCCACGAGTGCATCGATGAGACATCTTAAGTGTCTCCTAAAAAAAGAGTCAGTTGGGGGAAAGAAGGATTTTAATTCCACTTAGCTGATGTTAATAATTACAGGCCAAAGTGTAGGTTTGGTTCACATAGAAATGATGTTTGCTTTTTGGTTGAACATTTTAAAAGGTGTAAAGTCATTGAGAGCTTACAGTTGGTTTTTTTTTTTCCTTTCTGTTTAATTTGGATGGTCTTTAGCAGTCTCAGATGAGGTGGTGGATAATCGAAGTTTAGAAGAGATTTTGGGTAGCATCCCTCCTCCCCCACCTCCAGCCATGACCAATGAACCTGGTGCTCCTCGGCTCATGATAACTCACATTGTAAACCAGAACTTCAAATCCTATGCAGGGCAGCAAACCCTGGGACCTTTTCATAAGGTATCTTTCTTTTACCTTAAGTCTTTTTTAAATGAGGGTAAGGCTTTGCTATGTGTTAGTATTCCTTCCTGCATTTTCATGTAAGCTGACCTCCCAAGAACTGAAAAAAAAAATTAAGTTTTAGAAATAGTTCTCTAGCAATATTCTAAATTTTCATCATTGGACTCTAGAGAAAACAGTTAGGTGCAACTTTTTGATCCTGTGCAATTTTATTTTGTCACTACAGCTTAAAGAAAAGCACACTTTTCTCTTGATTTCGTTTGCTGGAGAACTTTTAGGGCTGTGTTTGAAGAATGAGAATATTTTTTAGTGCCCACAAGAGACCTACGTGGCTAATCATGAAACTTGCCTTGCAAACATGCTGGCGAAGTGCAGTTCAAATGCAGAAAGCTGAGCTCAGTTGAGGTGTGGAGTTTTTTCTGAAGTTGTGCTGCTGTACCTTTGGCAGCAAAGCCTGAGCCATCAGACAGTCAGCACTTGCATGGACTGGGAATAATTGTGTTTTAAACCCTCCCAAATGCAGTGGGTGATGTGCACTGGGCGAGACCTCTTTCCCTTTGAATATCACTTTTTTTTTTTTCCATTATGCAGCGTTTTTCATGTATTATTGGGCCAAATGGCAGTGGGAAATCCAATATCATTGATTCCCTGCTTTTTGTGTTTGGGTACCGAGCCCAAAAAATCCGCTCCAAGAAACTCTCGGTGCTGATCCACAACTCTGACGAGCACAGGGACATCCCGAGCTGCACGGTGCAAGTGCATTTCCAAAAGATCATTGACAAGGTAGGTGTGGTGCCAGCCACAGGGGCAGCCTTTTTTTGTTCCTTGAAGCACTGAAAAACTTGTCCTATTTGCTTGTTTTACTTGGAGCTGGGGGCAAACTTCAGAGCATGAGGAGTTTACCTTTGGGATATAAAGCATCAGGGTTAATTAACTTTTAAAAATCCTCCATTGGGTAGTGCAGCTCTTAAAATAATAGTAGGGATTCTTTTTTGTATTTTCTGCAGGGCTAATATGTGGTACATGTCTGTTTTCAAACTATTTAAAAATACTATTTAAAAATATGTAATAACCATTTCAAGAAGAAGTTGTTTTAGAGTTGTCATCTCATTTCCCTCAAGTAAATAAAACCTTTTTCTGCAATTAAGAGAAGCCCTAAAAATGTATAAATCTATGTTTAGGCATGTAATGTATTCTTAAATTTATAACATGAGCATGTGTATTAATAAATAAAACCTACTTAAGCAGAATTTTTCAAATCCATTAGAAACTATTTTAGGTTATCTGAATTTATAAAAATTTATAATGAATCTGAAACCTATTTACACTTTATGTACTCTAAATGTCCCTGCAATTTAAAACCAGATTTTGCATCAACAATTCTGGACCCCACATCCTACCACTATATTTTTTTTGAACCTGATATTTTGTTTGAATGAAATAAAAAGTGTTGGCAAATAAAAAAAAAATTATTTTGCTTGTCACTTCATGTACTGATAAAAATTCAAGGGCTTTTTTAGTTGATTTATTGCAATTGCAGTACAAGGAATTTATTTCTCTTAATTTAAATTGAATTTTTGTGCACACATCCAAACTGTTAAATTTGGGGTCAGTCAAAACAGTGGGAAGTGTAAATAGAAATTTCAAAAATTGCATTAATAAAGTGACAATATTTATTGCCTTTGAGTGAACTGTTTTACAGACATTTATTTTTTTCTTTTTACTTGATACACACAAACACACACCTTTTGTTTGTATTTATAAGAACCAGATTCAAAAATGACTAATTTATTATTTTTTTCCCCCTCCCTTGCCTTTGTATTAACATCTAGAAACCAAGTTTATGATCTAAAATCCCTCTGCATGTGCTGGAGAGCAATTTGATGGCTCTTGGGGGTTAATCTGGGGAAGTGGGAGGCAGTTGAAGCCTTTTAGAAGCAGCTTGCATCAATTTGAACTTTTTCAAGTCTAGTCCCAGCTTCAGTTTGGTGGCTGCTTTGGAGGTAAATCGAAGATATCTTCTGAAGCTGATGATGTCATATTTGTCACATCTTTAATGTTTGGCTTTTTTATCTCCTCCAGTTTCTCTTTAGAGCTGCTCAGCTCAAAGCAGCTCCTTTTCCAAGCTCTAGAACAGAGGAGCTGAAAATGCAAACAGCAGTCCAGGCATTCAGGGCTTCCTAATGTGCAGTGTCCAGGGTGGAACAGCACAGCCACTCTAAATTTGAAGGAGACCTTTTTCCTTTGTGATTTGAAGCAGTGGTAAAGAGAATAAATGAAGCATTTTCAGGGCAATAGCTTACACTAGAGGTGGGAAAGGCATAATATGAAGGCAATTCAGTTTAAACAATTTGGGCTATTTTTTGTCCAGTTCTCAAAGGGGTTTTTTGTATTTTGTTCCCTTTTTCTTTTTCTTTTGTTTTTTTGAGCTGCAGCTTCCCACTTCTACTCCATCTCAGAGCCCTGTTGACTTAAAACCTGCCCATGATGAAACTTCTCTGCTCAATTGTGAAATATGAGGTAAATATACTGATAGAGTAATTGTTTCTCTGGCTTTGTGTTTCCTCAAAACAGGAAGGGGATGATTACGAAGTCATTCCTGACAGCAAATTCTGTGTGTCTCGCACTGCCTATAGAGACAACACCTCTGTCTACCACATCAATGGCAGCAAAAGGACCTTCAAAGATGTTGGAATCCTCCTTCGAAGCCACGGGATAGACCTGGATCATAACAGGTTCTTAATTTTACAGGTTGGTGGATGAATAAGAACAATTTTCAAATTCAATTTCCAGTTCTAGCTTTGCAGCCCTGTTTTGGAGGCCTTGAAGTCCTGTAGCAGCACATCATGGTTTGCATGCTCTGCCAAAGATGCGAATCATTATTTGCTGCTTCAGAAATTTAAGGAAGAGAAGCAGCTGAAGATCCTGCTGTCAATTTTCCTGTTAAGAAATGGGTGTTCCTGACAAGTGGATGAATAGAAGAGTTGTGCTTGTTCCGCCCTAGCAGCACGTAAATATTGGTGTAGTAAAATAAACCTTAAACCCCAATATTATTGTGCTGCTTCAGCGTGGCAGGGATTCAGCAACTTGTTTATGCTTTTAGATGAAAGTGCATCAATATGAACTGAAATCTGAATTATTCTGCTCTCATCTGCAGCTCTTATATAGAGACATGGGTTTACTGAGAAGTAAGTATGGAAAAATGAACTGTGCATAAAAACTGAGGGCAGGAAAAAACACATGCAGTGTGCTTGTTGTTTACACTTGTTTAACTGCTCTAGAGGACTCAAGGAATGGCAGGTTTGTAGCCAATTCAGGCTCTGTTTTTAAAAGCTACAGTTTACAACCCATACTGGAAAAATAATCACAGAACTTGTCAATATAATATCATTTATATTCATGTTTGACCTTCAAATTATGAGGCTTGCTTGCATCTGTTTTAAAGACAGGCTGAAGAGAGCCACACTGATTTATTTTTGTTTTAATTTATTTTTTTTCCTAGCTTTTATATAATGAGAATTTTTCTGTGTGCCACACAATTGCTTAAAATGTCAATTGAGTTAAAGTACTTGCTGGAAATATTTAAATATTAAATATTTAAATATTAATTCAATTGAATAACTGTTTCTGCCATTACCTGTAATTATTTTGCCACTCTTGCTAACAGGTCCCAAATCTCCTCTGACCTAGAAATTAGTGATAAGTGGGAGCTTCCCAAGGCCTGAAATATTTTAAAAGAATTTATTTCAGGCTTGTTTCTGTCAAAGGAGCTTCCAGTTCCCCTCTTAGGAAAAAAATGTGTAAAAAAATTGTAGCTGGGTCGCTGTGCTTGCTTCACTTCCTCCAGCCTTTCTGTGCCGTCCTTTCTTACAGCTACACCCACAAAAAGAGGAGATCTCTGTTTGCAAAGTCTCCATGCACATGAATTCTTTCCTCCACCACTTTATGCCTGCATTTTCTGTTTCAAGATGGAGCAAGAAGTACCTCCAGGAAAACAGCTATAGGAAATACACCCTTTATTGTTTTCAGTGGTTCTCAAGGTTAATTTTGCCAAAATTTCTAGAAGGGAGACAATGTGAAGTAAAAGATGAAGCTGGGTAGAAAGGATGGTGCAGAGATAAAGCTCAGTGTCAGAGAACATTCCCTTGGGCCACTGGGAGCAGGGCAAAGGAGCATTTTTGGGAAGGAATGCTGCTTTTTTAATTTATTTTATATTTCCCCCCCCCCCCAAATGGGATTTGTTTGCTTCTCCCACTGATTGTTTAGCAATGAGGAGAGCATACCTTGCTCTAAAAGCTGGAGTTTTGTGCTTTCCCCCCAAAAAAAAGGGAAATAAGGGGAAGGCAGAGGCAATATTAAGGCATAAAGCAGTGCTTCCCACCATTATTTTTTATTTTCATCCTCCCCAGGCTCTTTGTCTCAGGAACTGTGCAGAGATTTTCTGTTTCTTTGGTCTTTCTGTCTGAGGCAAAGTTCTTTCTCTCTGTGTATCAGGTTTTGTGCCTTTTTAATGTGAAATCCACTGATTTGATCATTCAAAATTGAGGATTTCCAGTTGGGAAATGTAGCAATATTTTCCACAGACTAACAGCAGAACTTCAAACCCCAAATCCTAAAATTTATTCTTAGATTTTGAGACCATCTAAGCCTGAACTACTATCACCAGGATTGTTCTTTTTTCCCCCCTCATGTTTTTGAAATTATTTAAAACTGCAGACATAAATAACAGGTTTATTTGGCTTTTACTCTTTTAATAGCAAAACTAATAGTTGACTTAAACTAAATTTAATACCAAGTATTTATCATTTAAAGTCAGCTATAAATCTCTTTGATTTTTGACTCTGTCAATGGGCTTTGGCTGAAATATTTTACTTGTACTAGAGATTTTGGACAAAAAATGTTCCTTAAGGATTATCAAATGCTGGTTTGGGTGTGTGACAGAACATTCACTGGGTAATACTAAAGGAGAAGTTGTAAGAGAACATGTCCTACATGTAGTAACAACACCTTTAGAGACTTGATTTTATCTTGCTAGCACAGTTAGCATTACTCAATGGAAAATATTTGCTTTTCACAAGACTGCTATATTTGTTTTGCATCCTTCTCCCCACTTCACCCTCTATTTTTCAGTCTTTTTCTGCTTATTTTGGTGTTTTTATGATAAAATTTATGATAAAAACAGTTTTGATATAGGTATTTCTGCTGATGCCAAAGTGAAAATATTAAAATCAAACTGCTGGTGACTTAAAAAACTTATTTAAAAAAGTGTAAAAAAAAGTTTAAGTTTAAAAAACTTAAAAAGCATTACAAAAAACACTTGTGGAAAAACAGAAAATGGGAGACTAATTGAGAAATTCAGTACCTGAACTGATTGAAATAAATCTGGTTTAAAAATGATTCTGGTTACAGGGGGATTTGACCAACACAGAACAGGAGGAGTTGGTCACTTCTGTTGTCCTTAGTTTTTAACTCCATACCTCATGTTTTTAATAAATTGTTCTGTGCTTTTAGTATGTTAGGAATAGACAATTATTTTGCATTATTACAATAATATTAATTATAAATTATTAAAATTAGTATGCATATTAATGAGCTGGCCACAGCCTGAAACTGCAACAGGAAAAAGAGCATCTTGTCCTTTACAAACCAATATCTGGCTTTGCATCTTGCTGCTCTTTTTGTCTCCCACACCTAAAGCCCCCTCTGCAGTGACCTGTAGGTCTGTAAAAGAACCAAAAACAATTATTTAACCTGTACTGAAAGATTTGGAGCTGCTCTGACTGGGCTGGGCAAAACTCTGAGTAAGTAATTTGCTCTGTGGTGACTCCTCTGAACAGGTTAAGCTTGAGGGGAGAATAAAATCTCAGGCTTTTGGTCCTGGCTGGTTTTCCCCTAAGGAATTAGGAGAGAAAGGGGAGCACTGGGAGCACTGTCAGTTTGGGACATGGAGGCATTTCCATGATTTCCCAGATTTCCATGTCTGGGAGCAGAGGCAGCACCTCTGGGATTGGCTCCTGCAGCCTGGCAAGGGAGGAGAAGGAGAGTCCATCCCAAAGTGGAATTCCAGAGGGAACTCTAATCCAGCCCCTTTGCAGAATAATATTAGAGAAATGAGAAGAACTGGCACAAGGCTGAATTAATGTTGTAATAATGGGAGCCCACTTGAGGCTGATTGCAGTTTACTTTAGAAGCTACTTGCAAACAAACTGAATCTGTTTTGAGTAAACTCTCTACTAATTACAGTAATATTTCACTTAAATGTATTTGATAGACTTAATTAAAATAGCCTCCTGTAATCTTGAGCAGGTAGAAACAACTCCAGTGATTTTCTCTGTCTGTACTTCTGTAACTGATTGGAACTAACTCTTATCCCATGGCAAGATTATGTTGCCAGAAAGGAAGTTACATCAAGTTTTTCACCTGCTGCTTTGTGGAAATAATGCAGGAGTCACTTCCAGTGTCTTGGGGAGGAAATGAGGGAGAGCAGATTTTCTTCTCCCTCTGAGATGAGCCAGAAATTGCCCATTGTTGAGGTCTGTGTTCCTGAGGAGACACCAACACTGGAGCACAACATGGGACCATGAATGGGATCATAAAAAATCTGTGCTGCCAGCACTGGTGGGGAAGAGAGGGTTGTTCTAGTAAGATTTCTTCAGAAAGACAGGGAAATAAGGAAGGCAGAAAAGCACTTTTCTAGGGGCAGTGATAATCAAATAGTTTCATTAGAACACCCCAATAATCTGGAGTCAAACACTGCAGGTTGAGTTTGCCAATTTAATGACAAAAATTCCAGAGTGACTCTAGATTTGCACTTAATTTGTGTTCTTGTATTAAAACACAAGTATGTCCTTAAAAGGCTTCTAAACTTAGACAGATGTGCAAACAGCTTGACAAAGGCTACTTTTAAATTATTTTCAGAATCAGAATAGTAGTTTTGTGCAAACAACCTGAATAACAGGCTCATTTTAAGTTTTTCCTCATCTCTGGACAGTAGTGACATTGTGGGTTTTTATATGTGCATTTATTATTTGACTTTCTTATTTCCCACTGAGTTTATAACACTTTTTTTTGAAGGCAGAGCATAAAGTTGAGTATTTGGTACTTTTTCCTCTCCTGTATATTCACCATCTGGTAAAACTGAAGGGTAAAAATGAGATATGACTGCAAGCATTTAGAAACAGCAGAAATAACATGGAATTGTGGAAAAAAGATCCCAAAACAACGTGGTGTGGCTCACAAGAGCTGTATTTCAGTCATGTGTGCAGGAGAACAATGAGCTTTCAGGAATAGTTTATCTCTGGCCATACCTTCCAAAATCCATGCAGGTAGAATTGGAATTCACAGTCAAAAAAACGTTGTGAGGAGGGAATATGGGTCAAAATAAGGGTCACTTGAAATTGCCAGTCTGGAAAAGTGAAGATACAGCAATTTAGCATTTATTTTTGCCATTCCTAATTGTACTCCTGCTTAGAAAGTGAGAGCTCCTATTTTGGGAAAGTAGAAGGGGGAAAATAAAACCTCACAGCCAAGTGTCATTGAATTAAATTAAAAAAATAGGAGAGAGGGTAAAAACAGTGGAAGTTGCATCCAGGGAAATGGAAAGACTTCTCTCACCAGTGGCTTTTCTAAGAGAAAATGCACTTTGGTGCCTTTGTGTTATCAAGAAATGGATTGCCCAAAGCAGCCAGGAAATCCAACTTTAGTGAGGGAATTGGTGTCTGATGCAGCAAACCAGAGCTCCCCAACTTCCCAGGGAGCACTCAGCAAATGATGGGGCAGGGTGATTCTCAGTGCTGCTTTTCCTCTCATTTTACTCCCCATTTTAACTTTTCAGTCTCTGTAGAAAAGCAGCTTTGATAATAAACGTTCCAGATGTTTTGATGTTTCTCCTCCAAGAAACTCCAGTGTCCCTGTGTCATTCTGGCTGCCTGAGCCATTGCTCTTTGTGCTGAGGATGCTGAGAAGTTGCATGTGCTGTTTTCAGCCCCTGTCAAAGCACTTGCAAAATCTCTTCGTGTTTCACTTGCTTCACTGTTGGAGAGAAATGGAAATATTCTGTGGTCTGTATAGTAAATTAAAAATTCTAAGCATTATTATTTTATTAACTTGTTTGCCTTATGCCAGGGCACTTCTGTCCAGATTTCCATGTTAAAAAGTTAAGAAAATAATTGAAATTGGGTTATAATTTGTATTGATCAAGGCAGAGTTGCTTCAGGAGGAGAAACAAAGAACAGGCTCAGCTCTGGCTGCCCCAATCCTCCCCAAAGCTGTGAGTTAAGGTGGCTGGGAGAGCTGCAGCCCCTGTTTCTCCATAAGAAAACTGCCTTTTATGGGGTTTTAAAAGCCTTAAAAACTTGCATGCTACGAAAATAATATGCTATCACTACACTGAAACTAGTTAAATAGTCTTAAAAGTACTAAATATTATAGCCACATGTGTCATATCTCAAATGCTGTGGTGATTTCATGTGATTTTGAAACAAAATCTTCTGTTCTGATGGGTCCCCAGGCATGGAAGGGTGTTCTGATATAGAGGGTTGCCTTTTCCAGGCAGTGCCTTCTCTAAAACTCTTCCTCCTGAGCAAAGCAGTGTGATTTTCAATTCAGTCAGAAGTCACCTTACCCCCTGTTTGAGTTTGACTGGTGCTGAGCAGCTCCACTAACAAAGAAACACTCCAAAAAATAAACCACAGCAACTGCAACTCAAAATTCCCCTCAAAAACCACCCAAATTTCCCCGTGCTCCCCCCACCACAGCAAATACATTTCCAGCTCCTGGCTTCCAATCTATCCCAAGGTTTTCAGCACTTTATTTTAAAGCTGCAGATTAAGACACCAGAAATTGACAGCCCAAAATTCTGGAAAACTGGTTTTACCTCCTCTCTTCCCAGAGAAGCTGTGGCTGCCCCTGGATCCCTGGGAGAGTGTCCAGGGTCAGGTTGGATGGGGCTTGGAGCAACCTGGGCTATGGAAGGTGTCCCTGCCCATGGCAGGGGTTTGGGGTTTAAGGTCCCCTGTAACCCAAAAAGTGCTGTTTTGTTTCTCATGAAAAGTGTGAAGGTTGCTGTCAGTAATTTTTGCTGTCCCTGTCTGGTTTCATATCAGAATTTGAGAATGGAAATAGATATTTTCAGCTATATCCTGAAACTCCCTAATTCCAGCTCCAGCAACTACAGTCCTGGGATTGGCACGTTGTGCCATTCAGGTTCCTTAGCTTGGGAAAAAGTCTCCAATCCCAAATGTAAGGCAAGGCTGGTGGAATACAATCCCATAAACAGAAGTATCTTTTTTCTAGACTGATGTAAGTGGTGCAGAAAACTTGCCTTTATCAAGCATTTTCATAACCTTATTTAAAATCCAAATATTTTTGGGCCAGAAGACACTGGGTAAACTCAGGTTAAATCTTCTCTGGGGGGCTCAGCTGTCTTTGCTGAATTGTAGAGAAAGCAGTGGTTGTAGGGCAGAGAGCAGCCTGAGGGCATGAAATGAGTGGTAGAACCTCCTGCTGATGTTGCCAGTCCTTAAATACCTTTATGGGCATCCCCTGGAATCCTCCTGGGCTTCCACACAATGGGCACCCCTTGGGCAGGGCTGGCATTGCTGCCTCACCCCCCAGTCCTCGACTGAGTCAGTGATTTTAAATGGTAGTAATATTAGTATGAGAAATTCTTAACACTGGTTCTTGATGGATTTTACAATTCACTTCCTTTAAAGTTTCTGCTCTTTCCTCAGGCACAATAGAAATGTAAATTGATGAAGTATCTTAAGCAATAGTTCACCTCCTCAAGAGTTCAGCTGCACAAAGAGGCAGGTTCCACATTCCTGGAAGTCACTGCTGGTACTTTTCACCAGAGGAAATCCCTTTCAGGTGAGAAGGGCTCTTGCCCTTAGGATCTTGCAGCCTGTTCTCAAGCAAGGTTTCTCTTGATTTGCCACCCTTTCCTTAGGAATGTCCACAGGTCAGCTTGAGTTTTAGAATGTACCAGTTGTTTTCTGTTGGCTACTCTGAGATGTGTGTTCATCAGACAGTTTGAATTTGCCACCTCTGACTGGTGCTGTGCCTGCTTCCCAAGGGATTCCCACTGATGCAGAAAGCTCCACCCACAGTGTAGGAGCTGAAATCAGGTCTGGAATTCCATTTGGAGCTCCTGGGCTCAGTGTAGTTTTCCCAGAGGGCTTGGTGGATACAAACATATAATCCCAGACTGGTTTGGGTTGGAAGGGACATTGAAGCTCATCTCATCCCACCCCCTGCTATGGGCAGGGACACCTTTCACCAACCCAGGTTGCTCCAAACCCCGTCCAACCTGGCCTTGGACATTTCCAGGGATCCAGGGGCAGCCCCAGCTTCTCTGGGCACCCTGTGCCAGGGCCTGCCCACCCTCCCAGGGGAGGATTTCTCCCTAATACCCAATCTAAACCCACCTTCTGTCAGTGGGAAGTCATCCCCCCTGTCCTGTCTCTCCAACCCCTGGAAATACACTCTCCATGTTTCTTGTCAGCTCCCTCAGGCACTGCAAGGCCACAGTTGGGTCCCCCAAAGCTCCTCTTCTCCAGGCTGAGCAGATCTGGTGCCTCTCCATACAGTGGTTTCTGAACTTCTGTAGCCATTTCACTCCTTGTCAGCTCTGCCAACATCCCCAAGGGCTTGGTGTTGCCACCCAATTTGATTGTCTCAACACAGCATTTCTTTCCTTTCCTTTGCACATTGCTCCCTCTCCTGAATCCACGAACCAGAGGGAGGCAACTGAGGGCAAGAATCTAGAGATTTCCTGGGGTTCTGTTTGAGACTTTAAGCTGTAAGTGTGTGTTAACTGTGCCCAAGGCTGTTCTCAGCAGCTCTGCACAAATGGCTGCCTGTGCTTTCTTGGTTTCACTTTCACAAGGGCTTGGCTGGGGTTTGAAAGATCCTCCAGTGCAGAAACGAGCACAGTTGGTTTGGGGGGTTGAGCCCAGAGCTCAAGGAATGGGGCAAGGGATGAGCACAGTTCAAAGGGGAGGAAACAGTTACATTGAATTTTAACAGAGTGCAGACTTGGAAAATCTGTTTGCCTTGTCATGGCTGCTTTTTCAGTCCCTTTAGCAATTCAAATGGCTGGAAACCTTTTAGTTTCTGAAGTATTTTAACTATAGGAGTGAGAGAAACAGATTTCTTTATATATTAACTTAACTAATACTTAAATATACTCCTTATAATTCAGGTTCTAATTTCTAAATATTTTTACTCTTGATAAGAAAATAATCTAAGTATTCATATTAGTGAGCTACAGAGAAACCTCACAACTGCATCATCCTCCTTGAGTGGTTGTGGCTTAGAGAGGGTTAATTATATTTAGCTAAATCATAAAAATAATGACTCTCATTCCTTGCTTGTCCAGAATTCCTGATTTTTCCCTCTCAACTCCAGGGTAGTTTTGTGGTTTGCAACACCTAAAGGAGGGATAGGTATCCAGAGTAGAAGATTCTCAGTCTTGATGCTCAGCATCTGAATTAAATCTTTCCTGTGGTTGTTTTTGCTTGGATGTAAACAGAGCAAATGCTTCAATGCAAGAAGGAGAAATAGACACTTGTGACAATTCCACAGCAATTTGGGAGCTTGCAGTTTCCTACCCATAAGCTGACAGGCAGTTTTTGGGGTAGAAACCATATTTTTGTGGCAGGGGAGCAAACCAGTAATTGGGATTTTATGTAGCACAGCAGCAGTTATTAGGAAACTGATTGTTTGGCTTTTTGAGATGTGTAAGGAATAAAAATAAACAGTTGGGTTTGGGCTTTTTTGCCTTGTCAAACCTGCTGACACTTCAGGCACAGCAGTGACCAGAAAATAAAAACTTAGATGCCTTTAACATCCAGCATTTCAAAATAAAAGAAACCCCTCTGTCTCTGTTTTACTCTGACAACAGAATTGCTCACAGGAGAACCTTACCCAAGTAAATACCAGCTCTGAATGTTGCAAAATTTGTAAAAATTCACTTTGTTCTGTTCTACTCAACTGAATATTTGCTATTTGGAAGAAAACTTGGTGCCATGAAGTGTCACTGTGGACTGTGTGCAGCTAAATCACTTGGGCAAAAATGGTAGCTCTGTCCTAAGCATAAAACATCAGTAATGGGGTGTTTTGCTGGCTAATGGCAACATCAGGAACACAGACAGTCCTTGGCACTGCCTCAATTTAATCCTTCTCATCTTTGTTTTTAAAAATATCAAATTATTGGTACTATTCACCTCAATAAGGTAGCATTAATGCTATGCATAAAGGGAAATTAAACAAAGGAAGCCTGATACTTAAATAACCTTTTTCTTTTTCCAGCAAGGAAGCCTCAATTACATAGATTACAATTCCAGGTCAGCCATCAGATGTGATTTTATGGATCTGCTGGTTTCTAAACACTTCCATCCTAATTAAACCACCTTAATTAAGGCTGTTGAAAGTTTCATGACCAAGGACGAGCTTTATTCTCCTCTTCTCTTTTTAGGTTGGGGCAATACATTTTGAGTCTTTAGAGAACTGAAGGAATGGTCACACCTGAAGGTTGGCTCCAGAAGAGACACATCAACCACCTTGGAGGAAACTTCTATTCATTTTGATCTTCTATTCATTTTGATCTTTGTTTTCCCAAATATATCTGAAGGTTGGACTTGATGGTCGTGGAGGTCTTTTCCAACCTTAATGATTCTGTGATTTTTGCCACTGGAACAGTTTTAATTACTGCCATACTTTGTTCTTTTCTTAGAATATCACATCCCTCCTTCCACAGATGTATTTTTACAGAATACCCTTTCCCCAAGGTAAAAAAAAGCCATTAAGAAAAGAAACCCTCCAACTTTTCTTTCCCAAGGGGGAAGTGGAACAGATCTCCATGATGAAGCCCAAAGGGCAGACGGAGCACGACGAGGGAATGCTGGAATATCTGGAGGATTTGATCGGCTCTGCCCGCCTGAAGGAGCCCATCCAAGCCCTGTGCCGCAGGGTGGAGCTCCTCAACGAGCACAGGGGGGAGAAGGTGAGGCCTGCCAAGCCCTTGGCCTTCTAAAGCAGAGATAAAACATCATTTCCTAGGATAGGAGATCCTAGAGAGGCAGAGCACTGAGGGCTGCACACACAGCTCTAAGGGGAGAACCAAAAATACACAGAATTGTTTGAGGAGGTGTGTTACAGAACCTGCATTCAGCACATTGTATTGATGCATTGACTTCTGAAAGTTCTAGATCATATCAAAGTTCTTTGATTTGCCACATCCTTGGTAAATCCCAATATATTGTAGACTTATTTTAAAAGCTAAGGAAAACAAAAGGTGTGCAGTTGCAGAATTAACTTAAAAAGGGGGCAGTGAAAAGGCTGAAATATAAAAAATGAACATATATCTGTTATTTCAGAAAGCTTGTGCTGGATCCCCTTGCAGAGTTAATAACTCCTGATCTCCAGCTCTGCAGAGCTGTGTCCTACAAAGGCTCTGGGGTTTCTCCAGGGTTTGCTCCTCCAGTCCTGGCTCTGACCCAGCTCTGACCCTCTGTTTTGTTTAGTTAAATCGAGTGAAAATGGTGGAAAAAGAAAAGGATGCCCTGGAAGAGGACAAGAATAAAGCCATTGAGTTTCTTTGTTTGGAAAACAAAATATTTAAAGAGAAGAATCTTATCTGTCAGTACTACATGTAAGTTATTCTCCAGAGCTTTGGGTTGGCTTTAATGTGGTGGGGGTGGTGTTAAACTCATATTCCAGTTAGAAATATGTTGCATTTCTTGGTACTTGTTTAATACTTTACCTAATCATATTGTTACACTGAGGGTTGGAAATGTGTATTCCTTATGAACATCAGCTCCATGGAAAGAAGTGGAGTTTGAGGTTTATTGTTGTTTTTCTTTTCCTAGCCATGACCTAAAGAAAAGAATAAAAGACCTGGAAATGCAGAAAGAAAAAATTAATGAAGAAACAAAAAGTATCAACGAGAAAAGCAGTAAACTTGCAGAGGAAACAAAAACCAAGAATAAAGCCCTGAAAGAACTTGAAAAGTAAGTTCTTTGGGGATATATTAATGAGTAAGGTGTTTTACATGTTCACCCATAAAAAACTTAAATTATCTGATGAGCAGAGTCACTTCTGCTGTGTCTAAACATTCCCTGGAATGCATTAAATGAACTTCTGCACAAAAATAAATCAAAAAAATATTTACATTGGTCTGATTTGGTTCTGCAGCTTGTTTCTCTCAGAGAAATCTGGGTAATATTCACAATTGCAGTAAGAAAATATCTGATATTTTTAATAATGCATTTTAAAGTACTTCTTTCTTTATATTGACTGCACAAAAAATAAGTGGGCAATGGGTTTTAGATTTACAACCATGATGTTTAGGTACATGGATTTAGGTATTTTCCCCTGGTTTCCTTCTGAATTATTTAGACATAAATTGAGTTTCCTTAAAATTGATTTGCCTGGGTGCTGATCTCCAATCCAGCTGCAATATTGAGCTGCTCATTCTCAGTGGTTATTTGTGAGATGGGAATTATCAATCCTACAAAGAGAAAAATTAGCATTTTTGAAAATGTTTAATATTGCTGTGGGAGTTGATTTCTTTCTCATGAAACCTCAATTCCCTAGTAAATATTGGATGTTGTTATTCACAGAAACTGAGGAATATTGGTTTAAATTCTCTATACTGACATTATTTTTACACTGCATGAACTGGATCAGTCTTTCTTTTTGCTTTTCTTCAGGAAATTCAATAAAATTACAAAGTTCATAGAGGAAAACAAAGAAAAATTCAATCAGCTGGATTTGCAGGATGTGAGAGTGAGGGAAAACCTAAAGCATGCCAAAAACAAGGCTAAAAAACTGGAGAAGCAGCTCCAAAAGGATAAAGAAAAGGTAATTGAACCACAACTTGATTTAGCTGGAGGAGTGTAATGGGTTGTGAGAACATCTTTGTGCAGTGGGAGAGAACAGGAAGACACCAATTGCAACAAAGAAGATGGAAAAATGGGGTTCCATTTTTGGAATCAGATATTTTGAGTCATTTAAATCAGCCAGAGATCTTGTTTGCAAATCACTTTCTGCAGCAGTGCATGATGTCCCTTAATTTAGTGCATGTCATGGGTCTGTGTTACCAAACTGGTTGTTGCCAGCTGTTGTAGGGCTGAAATCACCATTTGGGTCAAGTGGGGATTTAAGAATTGTGTTGGTTTCAGGGAGAGAGGGTTAAAATCCTTTCCCTTTGTAGGTAGAAGAACTGAAGAACGTCCCCTCCACGAGCACCAAGGTGATCAATGACACAAAGGCAAAGAGGGAGCTCCTGGAAAAGGCAAAGGAGAAGGAGGAGGCAAAACTCAAGCAGGTTATGGCCAGTCTTCAGCATGAGACCAAAGGAATTCAGCAGGAAAAAGAGGTTTGGACAGTTCTGATGTTGTGCACCTACTGTGTTCACTTTACACTCTGAAGGAAATAATCACAAGATACTTACAAAATGCCATTTTGTAGGACAATTCCTCTGTTTCCTGTGTCACTTCAGGGGAGCCTCACTGGGAAATCAGTCCTCAATTTATAATTACAGCTCCATCTTTCTTGCCTGCTTTTATAGTCATCAAGTCTGTCATTCATACATATATATTAAATAATCCTACATTTCCATTATTTGAATGCACTTTCATCTTCTCCCACCAAACCCTTTAACCCAATATATTGCTTAAAAAAAGATGTTTTGAAATGGGATGTTCCAAGCCTTTCCCACAGTTATAATCTGTCTTTGAATTAATGGACACCTGTCTAACACCTGGTTATTATTGTGGAAGCTGTTCAGTCACTGAACACCTGGAGGCTGGAAATTTATCCTGTACATTTGGGGGCTTGTTTTCTGTCCTTGAAAACGTGGAGTCTCCATTTGAGCTGTAATTTAGCACAGTGTGTAGGGCTCCTCCCAGCTTTGAGAAAGTGATATAAAGCTTACAGGGAAATGTTCTGTGATAATTTCCTGGAGTTTTTTATAATTAGGATAAACGCCTTGTTAATAAATTAAGAAATCCTGATTCTTCCAGAGCACAAAACTATTTTCTGCTGACGGGAGAGCTGTAAAAGAACATCCCATTTCCTCTTTTTCCTTTCCCACAGTGTGAGTGATGCAACAAACCCCACAGTTGTCTGGGGTGAGTTGTAACCTGTGGTGTTTCTGCAGGGCAAAGAGAAGGAGCTGATGGAGTTCAGCAAGGAGGTGAGCGAGGCCCGTTCCAACATGGAGCTGGCGCAGTCGGAGCTGGAGCTCTACCTGAGCCGCTACCACACGGCCCTGGCCCAGCTGAGCCAGGCCCAGCAGGCCCTGAGCAGCACCTCAGAGACCCTCCAGGACAGGAAAGCTGCCATCAAAGACATCTCTGGGAAACTGCCCCAGGCTGAGCAGCAGCTCAAGGAGGTGGGACTCACTGCCCTCCTGAATTTCTCAGTGTTACACACAAATTGAAGTCCCACTGCTCCTTTGAGCAGAAATTATGGGGGAAATAAACCAGAAAATTGCCAAGAAAACAACATTTAAGAGCTATATTCTAACAGTCAGTTCACTGAGGAAGGAAGGGTTTGATTTCACCCTTACTTTGTGTTAAGCCAGTGTTAACATTAAGCATGGAATTATATCCTACATATTCCTGCAAGGGAGACAGGTCAAATATCACACTGAGACATATTAAAATAAATAACTGGGTGTATTTCTGAACCTTCTTCAGGGGGGACAGGCCCTGGCACAGGGTGCCCAGAGGAGCTGTGGCTGCCCCATCCCTGGAAGTGTTTAATCCTTGGAGCAACCTGGGCTAGTGGGAAGTGTCCCTGCCCATGGCAGGGGGTGAGACCGGATGGGCTTTAAGGGATTGAGTTTCATTTCTCCCTTTTCTCTCATTCCCTAAAATCAAAAATAATGCCTGAATCCAGTAGTTTCCTCGAGGCTGACACAGTCTGTGTTCCTTTTAACCTGCAGAAAGAGCAGGCCCTGGAGAAGCTGGGAAGGGAAGAATCAGGGGCCAAGGATCTCGTGCGAAACCTGCGGCGAAAAGTAGAAGAAGCCAAAAGTTCTTTAGCCCAAAGTCGCAGTCGAGGGAAAGTGCTCGAGGCTCTGCTGCAGCAGAAGAAATCTGGGAATATTCCTGGGCTCTACGGAAGACTGGTAAATTTTAGGAGGCTCTTACACCTTTAGTATCAAACTTCAAATGTGGGATGCTTCGATTCTCTGTCGCTGTGAATTCACAGAGCAGACTTGTAAATCCTGTGCAGGTGCTGTAAAAAGCATTTTTCAGTTGTGTTGGTTTAAAGTTCTGAAAATTCAGAGCTGAGGTAGAGTTGTTCATTCCTGCTGGGTATCAGTGAAAATGCACATTTTGTGTTCTGAAATTTTCCCCCACCTGTTCATCTCTACTTCAGAAAAATCAGTCAGTTCAGTATGTGTGCATTTAAAAAAAAGCCTAGATTAATTAAAAAGGATAAAACTCCAAGAGCAGCCCCAGCTGCCAAGCTAATCCATGTCCTTCCACTTCCCACTCCATCCTCAGGGGGACTTGGGAGCCATCGATGACAAGTACGACGTGGCCATTTCCTCCTCCTGTGGAGCCTTGGACCACATTGTTGTTGACACCATCGACACTGCCCAGGCCTGTGTGAACTTCCTGAAGGCACAAAGGGTGGGAGTTGCCACCTTTATAGCCCTGGACAAGGTGAGTCCCAGGCCTTGGGCAAAGCACATTGTTTCACTGTTAATCACAGTCCCATTGTGTTTTCTTTAAAGCCTTAACATACCTCAGGATGATGGAATGACCTCATCATTTACCCTAAAGGATGTCTCATTCCTTTATTTCCTTTGTGACCATAGATGAGTGTATGGGAAAAGAAAATGGAGAAGATCCCCACCCCTGAAAACACTCCCCGGCTGTTTGACCTGGTGCAGGTGGAGGACAAGAAGGTCCGCCTGGCCTTCTACTTCGCACTGCGGGACACCCTGGTAGCCAAAAACCTGGAGGAGGCTACCAGAGTGGCATTCCAAAAGGATAAAAGATGGAGGGTGGTGACCCTGCAAGGACAAATCATCGAGATGTCAGGTACTGCAGCACAAACTTGCAGTTCCATCTGAAACTCTCTGTAGGTGATACCAAACCCAGCAGCTTTTCTGAGCTCTTTTCATCTCTTGTGCTGCAGGAACGATGACTGGTGGGGGCAGTAAAGTCCTGAAGGGCAGGATGGGATCCTCAGTCGTGGTGGATGTCACGGAAGAAGAGGTTAGTACATCCTCTGAATGAAGAGGGGCATTTCTTCAGAGCTCCTTTTGTTTTGGCAGTTCATACACATGTGTGCTATGGCTTTTTAAATCAGCAGGGAACAATCTGGGGTGTAAGATACACTCATGATGGTTTATAAAGCCAAAACTCACAGGGTTAGCAGAGGTTGCCAAGCACTGGCAGGGGCTGCCCAGGGAAGGTTGGAGTGCCCAGCCCTGGAGGTGCCCAAGGCAGGACTGGCCGTGGCACTCAGAACTCTGGGCTGGGGGACAAGGTGGGCATGGGGCACAGGGTGGGCTCTGTGGGCTGGGAGGGCTTTTCCAACCTCAGGGATCCTGGGATTGTGTATTTTTTCACAACCCAGCTGTCATAAGCCCATTATTTAGTGTTTAGTCTTACAGTGCTACCTTTGGTACCTTGGAAACTGATTGGAGGTAGGGATGAGAACATGGAAGACAGGGATCTTAAGGAACCTTTTCCTGCAGAGCAGCACAAGACAGGTTTGGGCTCTCACTCATGTCCTTCCTGGGTTTGTCAAGGAGTTTCATTCCAATTTATATTACAGGAATATTTTGGCTCATCAGAATACAGTTTGCTTTTTTCTGAACTCTTTTAGGTTTCAGTCTGTAGCTGCTGCTCTTGTTTTTCACTGTTAGAGTTGATGTTCTCAGCAGTCAGACAAACCAGTTGTCACATTTCTGCTCCACTTTGTCCCCTTCAGAGCTCACAGACCATCAAGCACAGGTAAATAAATGATGCCCTCGTTGTGTGCAGGTCAGTAAAATGGAGGCCCAGCTGCAGAGGGACTCCCAAAGGGCAGTGCAGTGTGAGGAGGAGAAGTCCCAGCTGGAAGAGGCCATCAGGAAGCTGCACCAAGACATTCGGGAGATGAGGAACACATTGGAGAAGTACACGGCGAGTATCCAGGTGAGCAGCCCCAGGTGAGCTGGGCAGGGGCACTGCCCGGGCCACCCCTGCCCTGGCACAGCCTGGGCACAGCCCTCACACCCACCCTCCCACTTCCCCTGTCCTTGGCAGAACTTCTCAGAGCAGGAGACTCATCTCAGGAACCAGCTCAAGGAACTCGAGGCCAACGTCGCTGCTGCTGCTCCTGACAAAGCCAAGCAGAAGGAGCTGGAGAAAACCCTTGATGGTTACAAAAAAGGTACTTTCTGTGGAGAGGGGATGAGATAGAAATGGTGCTCAACAGAGGAAGGAATGGGTTTGGCTTTGTGCTTCAGTTCTTGGTCTGGGACTGTTTCTTCTAAGGGGGAAAGGTATTTCTAGAGATGAGAGAGTAAAAACCTTTTTTTTTTTTTGTGAGTAACCATTAATTGTAGTATTTTGTTTCTTTGGTTAGATTTTTATGGCTATATTACATACATAGGGAAGCCTAGTTCAATTAGAATCATTACTGAGGAGATAATGATATTAAAGTGAAGGCTTTTCTCATGTTCTACCTAAGACTATTCCTTGACTCAAAAATAAATTCCCTGCATTGTGTGGTGGGCTCATCCTTTGTGTGCAGTAACCCTGTTCAGCAGAGGCAGTAACTGCACAGGAACACCAACAGCTGGTGGCCAGTTCTCAAAGTGTCCCCCTTGAGCCTGCCTGCCTTCAGTGCCCATGTCCCCCAGTGTGTCCCCACAGTGGCTCAGGTGCCCTCCCTCTGTCCCTGGCAGCCCATGAACACCTGGCCACCAAAGCCACGGCCATGGAGAGCGAGGTGAAGCGGCTGCAGGAGCTCATCATGGACACCAACAGCCGGAGGCTCAAGGCACAGCAGCACAAGATCGATCAGATCGACAAGGAGATCGATGAGTGCTCCTCAGCCATCACCAAGGCCCAGGTGGCAGCCAGGACTGCAGACAGGTACAGCACAGCAGGGCTGGGACTAAACATTGCTCAGGGAGGTGAAGGGAAATAGAGTCTGGTGCTTTCCAATGGTTAGTGTAAAAGTCACATTTAATCAGCATTTCTGAACTGCCACGTTTTGGGATAAAGATCCAGAACAGCACTTAATTACCATGCACTGGAGCAGTTCAAATCTGGAGGGACTGATTTTGTTATGAGACCTGTCAGGAAATAAACTGGGATCTGCCTTTTATGTTAGCTTAGCAGTCCATAGTGAATACTTAGAACAAACGTCCAAACTGTCTCTGAAAGAAGAAATTAAGTTGTTTAATGAGGGTTGGCTGCTCTGTGTTTAAGGAAGACTACTTTGTTTTCCTTGGATACCTCAGGAGTGTGGGAGTTCAGGCCTAAACAAGCACTTCCTCCTCGGTTGTCAGCAAGATTGTGTCTCGAGATTGTCACATTTCCCTCATGTGAGGGGCACAAACATCTCTGTCCCTGTGCAGGAACCTGAAGAAGTGTGAGGAGGCTCTTCAGCGCACCGAGAGGGAGATGGAGGAGAACGAGAAGGAAATGCAGCAGCTGACAGCAGAGCTGACCACCCTGGAGGACAGAGCCACCGAGGTGATGAACGACTGCAAGCAGGCTGAGGTAAACCAGGCTCAGGAGTGAAATCCAACCTGAGTCCCATTTACACCCTATTCTCACCCAAATGTTGCTGTCCAGCTGCAGAGTCACATTCCAGGCAATGGGAATGGTGTATTTTCATTTTTCATACTCACCTGGAAATTTGTCTTGACCCAGTTTGCTGAATGTTAGAAAAAACGTACACCAGGTTCCCCCAAGAAAATGATTGAGTTTAAAACTTGCTTAAAAATAGTTTTTCCAGTTCTGTGGGATTTTAGTTTCCCGTCTAGATTGGTGTGTGTGAGAGGGAAAACAATGGGGATGGCTGAAATTCTTCCAAATAAAGCTGGGTTTGAGACTGTCTTTTCCAAAACTCCCTTTTAGCTGCAAGTGTCTGAGTGTAGGACTCAAAACAGGTGGTTTGATCCAGATCAGGACTGAAAATATAAACTACAGTGTATTTTCAGTCATTCCCCAATTCTGGCACCAGGTGATAAATCCCTGGATTTGTTTCCATCGATCCCTGTGACTAAACAAAGACAGTAAGAACAAGCCTGTAGCCCCAGGGAGGGGCAACATTTCTGCAGGTGCCTGGTGAATGAATGGCCTTTCCTGGATTCCTGTGCAGGAGGCACTGCCAGCAGTGCAGGAGGAGAAGCGGAAGCTGCTGCAGGAGCTGGAGACGATCCGGGGCGATGAGCACGCCCTGCAGAGCGAAGCCCTGAGCATCAAGCTGAAAATTGACCAAGTGGACAGTCACATCTCCACCCACCAGGGAAAGATTAAGTACTGGCAGAAAGAGGTAGGGAAATGATTTCATTCCTAAAACTTAAATCATAGAATCTTGGGATGGTTTGGGTGGGAAGGGACCTTACAGCCCATCCAGTGCCACCCCTGCCATGGGCAGGGACACCTCCCACCAGCCCAGGGTGCTCCAAGCCCTGTCCAACCCGACCTTGGACGCTTCCAGAGATCCAGGGGCAGCCACAGCTCCTCTGGGAATTCCATCTCACAGCATGAACACATTAACATTTCATTAGAAAACAAATTGGGAGAAAAATTCCTCTTCAGCTCACGGCTAATTGGTGTTTATGGAGGAACAGAATAACAGGATAAAAGGATGTTTATTGTCCTTTTCCCATCCTATTTAAAGGGAGTTGTGAAGCACCTTGGAGTGTTTGGAGCAGCTTCCCAGAAATGCTTATTTTAGTCACTGGAGGGGTTTTTCAGGCTGTGCCCTGCGTGGTTTTGGTTGCAGATCTCCAAGCTGTGCCTGCACACCATCGATGGGCAGCCCCCCGAGGAGCTGCAGGCCCTGGGTGAGGAGGAGCTGCAGGCACTGCCCGACCCCGACGGCATCGCCCAGAGGATCGCGCTGCTCGAGGCCCAGCGGCACCAGCTGAGGCCCAACCTGGGCGCCATCGCCGACTACAGGAAGAAGGTGCAGCCTGGGCATCGTCCCTGCCCGGCTCGGGGGGCCGTGGGCACCTGCAGGGGCTTTGCCTCAGGGTTTGGCAGCTCCACTGAGCCAAGGGGAGCTCCCGTAGCCTTTGGTATTCCGTGGGATCCAGGTGAAGGCAACTTCTTGGTGATCCTGGAGCTCTTTTCCCACCTAAATGATTTCGTGGGTGTTTATTTAGAGTCAAATCTTCACAGCTGAGACAGACACAAAATACACTGGGGTTTTTTTTCTCATTTCAATAATGGTGAACTATTCAGATTAAATATTTTGTTACGATTTTTCTCTCAGCAACAGAGATGAGAATAGAGAGATAATTTGGGGTTTTTTTTTGTTTGAGGCCGTGCTGGGGAAAAGGAATATTCCAATGGTAGGAAAAGTGGTTTAAAGTGTAAGTGGAGGCGGCAGGTGCTCACTGTGCCCTGCTGTGGTTCCCCTGCAGGAGGAGCTGTACCTCAAACACGTGGGGGAGCTGGACGACATCACCACCGAGAGGGACAACTTCAGACAGGCCTTCGAGGAGCTCCGGAAGCAGCGGCTGAACGAGTTCATGGCAGGGTTCAACGTCATCACCACCAAGCTCAAGGAGAACTACCAGATGCTCACCCTGGGTGGGGATGCTGAGCTGGAGCTTGTGGACAGTCTGGATCCCTTCTCCGAGGGAATCATGTTCAGGTTTGTCAAAACACTTCATGTTCTACCAAGTCTTAATGTCTGTATTGCTTTTTTCAACCTGTTCATTGATCATCAGTGAACCGAGGCAGGCTCAGGGTTGACAAGGTCCTGACAGAAACACAACCTTTTACTCTTGAGATCTGTTTCTCCTGGAGAAATCAGGAACAAACAGCAGCTGGAAATGAGCTCAAAGCTTTCCCAGTGCTTCCTGATTCCCTCATTCTGCCGAGGGAATCATGGCAGTCACCTCAATCCTGCCACACTGGGGAGTGTGTTCATTGTGCAGGAGTTACAGAGCATGGGGAAGGAGTCAATGGGAGTGTGAGGTGTCCCAGCCCCTGAAGAGCAGCAGCCTTACAGCAGGAGGCAGGAACAGCTCACCAACCAAACTCCCTGTGTTGCAGTGTCCGGCCTCCCAAGAAAAGCTGGAAGAAGATCTTTAACCTGTCGGGGGGAGAGAAGACCCTGAGCTCCCTGGCCCTGGTGTTTGCCCTGCACCACTACAAGCCCACCCCGCTGTACTTCATGGACGAGATCGACGCCGCCCTCGACTTCAAGAACGTCTCCATTGTGGCCTTCTACATCTATGTAAGTGCAGCATGGAACACCTGCAGCACTGTTTGTCTGTTTGTTCTGCACCAGCAAGGACAGGGTGGCAACAGTTACAGCCCCCTGTGAGATCTGGAATGGTAGTTTTAAAGAGGCAGCTCTAGAGGAAGCAGATTTCCAGAAAGCTGCTTGGAGTTTTGCTCCCCGAGTGTGATGCTTTCCCGAGGTGAGGTGACCAACCCAAATGCTTTGTGTTTCAGGAACAAACCAAGAACGCCCAGTTCATCATCATCTCCCTGCGGAACAACATGTTTGAGATCGCTGACAGGCTCATTGGCATCTACAAGACCCAGAACACCACCAAAAGTGTGGCCACCAACCCCAAAATCATCGCTGGGAAAGGACTGGCAGAACTCGCCGCCCTGGGTGGGGAGTCTGGAAAAGGGGATGGAGCCCCTTCCCTGCCCCTGGGAAAGGGGGATGGAGCCCCTTCCCTGCCCCCTGCTGCTGTTTAGTTCGGTTCACTTTTGTATTGGTTTGTTCCTTTTGTAAATTTTGATCAAGTTGTGTAAAAATTTTATTTTGTTAATATGAACTCTGCCTCAATAAAGGCCAGTTTTTTAACTGGGCAGTGTCATGTAAAAACTGAGGACAGGGAGAGCTCTTTGAGGGCAGGCAAAGGTCAGATTTGAGTGTGCTGGGGAGGAGCAGCACCCCAGAACTCCCCCTGTCAGCCCCTCCTGTGCTGTGCCAGGGCAGGGGGGGCACTGGATACAGACTCGCTGCTCCCTCCCTGAGGGAATCAAAGTGTGGGCTAGTCCTGCTGTAAGAATATGCTTTATTTGTATGCAAATTTATGAAAATACACAGGGCATTGTAAGTATTAAATGTTTCAATTGTCAGTAAAGGCGTTTTACAAAATCCCGTAGTCTTGAAAAATAGAATTGTGTTAAAAACTCATTTAAACAGGAAAATAAAAGACAAGAAGGTGGATGGGAAAAGCAGCTTCAGAGGGCAGGGGAGACACCACCAGGGCTGGAGAATGATGTGCCAGTGCAGCTTAGGAGAAAAATTCCCAGTTTTGCTGGGAAATTGGTATGAGAGCATTTCCACAGTCCTGGAACACCATTCCAAAGCCTGGCCTGTGGGATGACAGGATTTGCCCTTGGAACTCTGAAGGATGACAGAAAACTCAGGCACCCTCAGTGTCTGCTGCTCAAAATGGGCACATTTGGGGTTTAAATACCCCAAGGGAAGGCAGTGAGAGGCAGTTGAGGTTGTTCAAGGGCAGCTGCAGAACTCAGTCCGTATTTAACCCTTGTTCAAAAGTCCCAAGAACCAAGGAATGCTGCCAGGCTGGGGGATGGCACTGGTTTTATCAGGGCAAATCCTCCTGTGTTTGTCTCCAAGCACCAGGGATTGTCACTCCCTGCCCTGTGCTGGTGAATTGCAGCACTTGGAGCCTCTCCCAGTGCTCGGTCCAGCCTGGCAAAGGCTAAAAGTGGCTCAGTTCAGTCTGGAGCAGCAAAAGTGACAGCACCTGAGTGCAGAATAAACCCCTCTGTCCTGTGCTGAAAACAAAGGAGTTAAATGCAAACTCACAGTCCTTGGCACATTGTTTAAGAGCTCCTGACATCTGAAATGCTGCTCCCCCCACCCCAGCAGGAATTCTGCCCCTTCCTGCAGCGTGTCTGTGTTCTCACCACATTTCCAGTGCTGTGGGTTCAGCAGCAGGGGGAGGTCCCTGCCAGCCCACGTGTTCTTGTACACCAGAGGCAGTGACTGAGCCCACCAGTTTACAGCAACATGCTCTGATCACCCTTCATGTTTGCACTGAAAAAACAATTTAAAAATACGTGATTAAAATGAAGAGAGTACATGTAGAAACAAATTGTAGAGCTGAGACTCAGATTCCCCCATCTAAGCTGGTTACAGCTGCTGGTCCTGCCTAGACCCCAAGAGGGACAGAAACCCCTTTCTGGTGCAAATCTTAACTAGGATTTAGCTCAGAGGAAATCCAGGCACTAGAGGAAAGAAAGGGTATGGAAGTAGAAGGCAAAAGTGTAGAACTTTAACAATCCAGAAATTACAAACACTCCTGGATTCCTGCCCTAGGTTTTCACCTAACCCTGGAAGCAGTCGAAGGGAACAGTTCCCATCAGGGAGGTGACCATGTGGCACAGCCCCTGCACTGCCCTCTGCACGTGGGAGCAGGAATCCTGATACAGGTGGAGCAGGAATTCCAGGATTTTGTGGAATTCTCTGTTCTCCTTCCCAGGGCATTTGCTGCATAATTTCCTTTTGGGAATCAGCTTTAGCTTTGGAGGGAGGATCTTGTGGATCTGACCGATTTCAGTGGTAGACCACACGTTCTGCAGCAGGTCCTCCATCCTTGGATGGATCTCCAGAGGTCTGACATCTGGCAGTTCCTTCTGCTGCAGAGCCTTGACCCGCTGCTGCAGCTTCTCCAGCTTCTCCAGGCACAGCAGAGGGGACTTTTCCTTCCGAATAGAGGAATTCAGGTACTTCAATTCCATCTCTTCTACCTTCATTTTGCTCACGTCCTTCATGAGGGGCTCGTGCTCCTCCAAGAAGTGCTTGTTGAGCTCATCCAGTGCCCTCAGCAGGGCTTGTTTTTTGCTCTCCAGGGTCTCCCCCAGCTTGCTGAAATACTGCAGCACCACATCCCTCTGGCCGCGCAGCAGCTCCTCACACTGGGCCTTCTGCACGGTGAGCTTCACGTAGCACAGGAGCACGTCCCTCCAGTAGCCATCACTCAGCTGCTGCTGCAGTTTGGCCGCCGCCTCCCTGGCCCTGCCGTGGGCGCTCTGCAGGTCGTCGATGGGGTGGCCGTGGTGGCGGCCGATGGTGAGGCAGTGCCCGCACACCAGCTGCCTGTCCCGCAGGCAGTAAATGTTGAGCGGCTGCCGCGGGTGCTCCCGGCACAGCCCCGCGCCCGGAGGCTCCTCCTGCTGCCACTTCTCGATGACGGCCTTGAGGGCGAAGTTGGTGGGCAGGGACTCGAGGGAGGGCAGGTCGAGGCCGGCCCTGCAGCTGGGGCAGCGCAGGAGGCGGCGCCGCGGGCAGGAGGAGCTGTCGGAGCGCTGCAGGATGCCCTGCAGGCACTCCCGGCAGAAGGTGTGCGAGCAGGGCAGCACTCGCGGGTCCTGGTAGATGCTGTAGCAAACGGCGCAGGTCAGCTCCTCCTCCAGCCTATCCATGGCCTGCGCAAGGAAAACAAGCACAGAACAAGGAGTTCATCTCCTCTCCTATCATTTTAGGGACCCCAACGGCACATTTCCTGACTGGGAATTCCCTGTCTCTGCAGTTTGCTGCCAAGGGGAAAAAAAAGGCAAAAAGGGAGTGGAAGTGAGCAGTGGTTCAAGGATTTCAGTAAATTCTGGATCCAAGCAACCAGGGTTCACCTCAGCCTTAAAAAATCAGAGAAACCAGGCATCTGCCACCAGATGCTGTTTCCAGTGGGAAACAGTAGAAAAGAGTGGTAAAAGTAGAACCAGGATTCCTAAATCACCTCAGAATTATGAACCATTTTCTCCCACCAGGGGTAACACTTTCAACATAAGAATAGAACAAGAAGCACACTTTTTTCCCTCCCCACCTTTGTTTCAAGTGTTACTTTGGCAACATGAAATAGTCCTTAAAGCATTAAAACCAAATTTGCTACAAGTTCTCTCGAGGTTCTGGCACAAAGAGTCCAACTCAACAGCCCTTACAGACCCCACACTACCAGGAATTACTCGTGTTGTTACTCTTGGGTTACTTCAAGCACCAAACTCAAACAGTAACTTTCACTTTCCATCCTTTGTGATGTTGCCTTGTTTTTCTTTGCCAGCTTAGTGAAATCCCACTGTGCAGTCCCGACTAACATTAACACTAAAGCCAGTTTTCCTGATAAATCATAATTCTGGTTTTCATTCTGCTAAAAACCCCAGGGCAATCAGTCCCCTTCCCTTCGTGCCACCTTTTCCTGTGCCCTCAGCAGTTCCAGCCAGCTCTGCAGACTTTGCTGCCCTGCAGAAAATGATTGTCTGAGCATTCAGTGCCCAAGCCCATCCATGTGGGCTCTAAGTCTGCAAACACTGACCTGCAGTCGGGCTCAGGCTGAGGGAAGGCAGAGGCTGAAGGGTCAGAGCTTGGTTCTTGGAGGGTTAAATCAGCTCTGAGCACAGAAAGCTGCTCTGGTGGCACAGAAATAGGCCTGGCTTATCTCTCTGGGTTAGCCTGGCTGGTGTTGGGTCCAAAGGGCAGTGCTGGGTGAAACAACACCAAAGGATCAACTAGGAAAGTTTAACTTCTGGCAGCAGCAGTTCAAACTTCTGAGGAGAGGAAGAAAGGAAGGATAGGAAGAACAGGAAGGCAGAGGCAAAGCTCAGGATCCCCAGGCACTGCTCCAGCCCTGGGGGTGCACACCCAGCCAAAGAAAAGAACAAAAAAAATGACCCAGCACATTTCAGGTCATTTCTCAGCTAATCGATACAAAACTTGGTTCATTTCTCTGAATTCTTTTTAAAGAGACCTCGACAACAGCTGGGAGAAAATCTACTAGAGAGGGGCAAAATTCCATGTAATTCCTTGGGAAGAAGAATGGTCAAGAGTGTCAGCATTTATAACCAACTGGTGCATTCTCAGGCAAGAGAATTTAGATCAAGTCCAACAGATATTTAACAACAGACCTTCACAACACTGACACTAAATCTGTTTCTCACTAAATAAAGACCATGAGGTTATTTCTCTTTTCCCTGGGAAGCCACAGGCCTTTATTTTCCAGCTGTTCCAATCAGCCACTGTGGCAGCACTGGGTTCTTTGGGTGTCTGTGTTAATAATTCCATGATTTTAAGTGATGCTTCAGACACTGGAACTGAAGAAAGGTGTCTATTACAAAGGCAAGCTGAGCAACAAATAACTTCCACTGTTTAGATAATCCCTTTTTATAATTAATTCCCACAGGAAATACATTTAAAGGTTTAACTTAATTCATATATATATAAATTATTATGAATCTTGGGAGAGTCACTTCCACCGAAACCAAAGGAAAAATATCTGTTAAACTTTTGCTCATGGTTAGAAAAGAAAGAATCCTCAGCAGACATTCATTATTTTCCCTTATATATATGGAATTCATATAATTTTAAACAAAAATCTCCTTGTTTAAAACCACCACTTCTGCCCAAATGCAGAGCTGTATTTCTCTGCTGCAGGAGGGAATTTCCTTTCTAAAGAATAAATGTCCAGCTCATTTGAGCTCCAGAACGGGTGAGATAAAATGAACCTTCAAGCAATTGTTTGAAGTGCCAAGGAGCTGTTTGCTACCAGGAAAATGAAGGCAAAACTTCATGACAAAACTTGCCTTGGCTGTCTGAGGGATCCTCTCACTCAAGAGCTGCAGGAGGAATGGCCCTCCCAGCACACAGAGCTGCTCCAGGGCTGTTTCATAACCCTCCCAGCTGCCAGCCAGAGGGAATGACATTCCCATTCCCACAGAACACTCTGCTCTGCTTCCCAGGCAACTGAAAAGCTGGAGGTTGACAGGAGGTACCAAGAGCCAGGTCAATGCCAGGGCAGATTTGGGGCCAAGGGTGTGTGGGACACCCCACTGCAGCCTCCCGGGCACCTCCTGAGGAAACAGCACTTTTAGTATAATTGTTATGCATTATTCCTCAATCTCCTAACAGCATCTGGAATGCTAGTGCTGATGTTTGCTACAGGCACTCTGTGTTTCCCTAATTTGCTCTAGACAATTACTAGGAGTTGCAGCAGGGAGGTAAAAGGTGGAAATCCCAGAGTTCACTGTCACCCAGCACTGGCAGCACAGAGGGAATATCCATGCACGGATTTATTTCCAGTGTTGGTCACCTGCAGACTATTGGGAACAGAGAGCAGGAACAGCAAGGGAAGGAAAGAGGAGACACAGAGAAGGCCCAACATGAGAGAGTGAAGCAAAGAGAAAGTAAGTTTTCCAGGAAAACAAAAAGCAGCAGCAGGAAGCTGGGAAATGCTTTCCTGCACAAAGCAGGCACTTTTCCTGCCACGCTCCAAACAACTCTGGCAGCAAATACACAGACACAAATATATAGATTTACTGAGATTTCCCTCAGCACAAGCAAAGCACAAACTAGAAGGTGTTTTAAACTTCAAAAGTGCAATCTGTGCCAGTGACATGGTGAATTTTGGACACCCCCCAGCACCAGGAGGCCTGCTAAGGACTGGGATTTTGTCCCACTCTAATTAGGGATGTTGTAGGGAGGTGAAAATGTGTAATGAAGGCAGCAGACCTGCAGGCAGCTTTCAGGGGAGCAGATCACAGGAATGCAGTGCATTCCTTGATAACAGGGTATTCCTCCCCTAGAGACCTCCAGCTCATTATGCCAGATGTTATTAACAATTATATATATATATATTACATTTAAATACACAAGCTGTGGAACACAGCATCCATCAGTGTTTAGGTAGATAAATAACTGGTTTACAGGACAATCCCACAGACCCCATTCCACTCCAGAGGACTTTAAAAGGTGAATTTGGCATTGGGTGACAGCTTTGCCAGCCCATTCCAAGGGGCACCCCCAGCAGTGGGAGCTGCCAGGCTCCCTGCTCCTCCTCCTGCCAGCAAAGGGAACATCTGCTCTCTCCTGAAGGATTGCAACACTCCATTTCAACACTGTGCTGACCTTGAACCACATCCACACAGAAACGTCCAATCCCCATCCCACAGAGGTCCATGGACTCCTCTTTTATCACTATTACAGAAATTCAAGTTCATGTTGTGCAGGAAATAGACACTAAATGAGATTTCAGTGTTATAAATCACCTTCATGATAAAGAGTGGGGTTTTTTTTGAAAATAAACCCGCCAGAGGCCGAGGTGCAGCTCTGGGGTTTGTCAGTGCATCCCAAGCACTGGATCCTCCCCCAGCTGCCAGATTTGCTGGGTCTGGCACTCCAGGAATCACAGCCAACCTTAAACCTCCCTATCCCAGCCCATTTCAGCCTCCACAACAGGTCACAACAATCCTCAGCCAGGGATGTTCAGCCTCTCCTCCTACCACAGCTCCTACATCACTGTCACAGAGATTTGCACTGTTTGGGGTGGGGTTTTAACACTATTTTGGTGTTTTTAATGACCTGAAAGGAGATGACCACAGCTGTGTGGTTGGCCCATGGAGCTGCCTCCCTCCTGTGGATTGTTGTGCTCACAGATTCACACAAATTCACACAAATTCACACATTCAGGGACCCCAGGCTACAGAATCCCAATTCCGGGCATTCTCCACCTCCTGGCAGCGAGCAGAGCCTTTCACACAGCTCAGATGATCTGATATCTTAAAAAGAAGATATCAGAACCCAGCTGGAAACTTTCAAGCCCCACCCCAATCTCAGGGATCCTTCAGGACCTTCAGTACAGGCGTAAATTCCATCGATAAGTTTCCAATAGGAACTTGTGCTGGTAGTTTTAAAATCAAACTTGAAGGGGGAGAAAGGGGGAAGGTATAAACCAGGGCCAGGACTGTGAGGATCCCTGTGTGTCCTTTCCAGCTCTGGATGTGCTGCTGTGATCCCATATCCACCCTCCATTCCCTCCCCATCCCTCAGGGCCCTGGAAAAGCTCCTGCTCTGAAGGATTTCCGTGCTATTCCCTCACAGTATCAGGGAGGGACTGGAGCAGGATGATGAGGACACCCCTTACCTGCGCACGGGGGATCCTGAGGGGATGGAGCCGGTCCTGAGGGATCCTGAGGGGATGGAGCCGGTCCTGAGGGGATGGAGCTGATCCTGAGGGGATGGAGCCGCTCCCGGAGGATCCTGAGGGGATGGAGCCGGTCCTGAGGGATCCTGAGGGGATGGAGTTGACCCTCAGGGGACGGAGCCGCTCTCGAGGGATCCTGAGGGGATCCCGATGGGATGGAGCCGATCCTGAGGGGATGGAGTCTCTCCTGGGGGATCCTGAGGAACTCCAAAGGATCCTGAGGGGATGAAGCCGATCCTGAGGGGATGGAGTTGACGCTCAGGGGACGGAGCCGCTCCCGAGGGATCCTGAGGGGATGAAACCGATCCTGGAAGATCCCGAGGGGACGGAGCCGCTCCTGAGGGGATCCTCAGGGACACCGAGGGATCCCGATGGGACGGAGCCGGTCCCGGAGGATCCTGAAGGACTCCGGTGTACCCCGAGGGGCTCCGCTCGCCCCGCCGGAGCCGCAGCCGCAGCCGGTCCCGCCCCAACGGCCGCGGTTTGAATGTAAACGGCGGGAGCGGGCGGGGCTGGGGCCGGGAGGAGGGAGGGGATGGGGGAATGGGGCAGGGAACGGGGCTGGGAACGGGGCAGGGCAGGGAATGCAGCAGTCCCCGGGCCCCGCAGGATCCCTCAGCCGGCAGGGTGGGCAGGGAATGGCTTTGCCAGCAGGGGGATGCACGGCCGGGTGGGACGGACCGGGCCTGCCCTTGCCTGCCCTCCTGTGCGAACAGCGCTCACCAACCCCTTCCCTTCTTTTCTTTCTTTCCCTCCCTTCTCCTCTTCTTTTTTTCCCTTCCCTTCTCCTTTCCTTTTTTTCCCTTCCCTTCCCCTTCTTTTTTTCCCCCTTCCCTTCCCCTTCTTTTTTTCCCCCCTTCCCTCCCCTTCCCTTCCCTTCTCCTTTTTTTATTCCCTTCCCTTCCCTCTCCCCTCCCACCACTGCAATAATACCCATTCATCTGCCCTGGGCACTGCCGCCTATTCAAGGGTTTTACACTGGCAGAGAGCAGTTTTAGATGGGTATTAGGAATAAAAACCCCCAGTGAGGTGGGCAGACCCTGGCACGGAGTGCCCAGAGCTGCCCCAGCCCTGGGATTTATCTACAATTCATTAAACTAAACTGCAAAGTTACTCTCAGCTGTTGCATCCCCAGTGAATTGGAAAGAGAAATGAAATTCATCTCATACATCATTCCAAACCCACCCCAACATCTGTCCTCAAGCTGGATCTTACACACATTATCTGGCAAACACCTGGAATTATGTTTTAAGCAATAAAAACAAAATCTCATCCTCTAACAAGCCACCCATCATAGTTTTGCCATGTATTTTTCAACTCTCACCGTTTCTGACTTTCATTCCAAACCAACCATTGGCTGTTAATTACTTTCCTACTGAATCTAATTACAGTTTCTAATTACAGGATCCTTATGATCCCAGCCTGTGTACACTGGCTTTCAACACAGTCCCTGCTGAGGGAGGTTGGGAAAAGGGCTATTTTTGCTCCTAAAATGGGCAGGGGAGGAAAAGAGATTTAAACCAGATCAGAGAGAGCAGGTACAAAGTACATGTTGGGTTTTTTTTGCTTGAAATGAGATAAAACATGAGCAATCCAGAGCAGGGTGTTACTATTTTCCTATGTAAATAATCAGTACATCTTCTATTTTTAGAGTTTGGAGCAAACTGAGGAAATTCCCTCTTTGCTTTCTACCACCTTGAGTTTTTATTGTGACCAGCCAGAAGCCTTTTGCCTTAAATTCAACACTGTTTCTGGTTCCTCCTCTCCATATATTTGAGACAACCATATTTTTCTGTTTTTCAGATAAGTCTGTAGCTGTCCATGGTATTGCACCACTCCCCTCCCTCACTCAGGAGGTCTCAATCTTTTTAATATTTCTCTAAATATGCTTGCCCACCTCAACACTCTAATTTAAAAGGACATCCAAGGTATTTACATGAAACAGTTCTAATATTCTGAGGAAAACTCTTGCTCAGCTTTGGGTCACACCAAACCAGCAGAGTAAACACAGGCTCCCCATTTATAAAGGATTTAAGGGCAAAAAATGGGAATTCCTCTAGGGAAATTCGCCTTCCAGTCACTTTTCTGTAGATATTGAACCAATATTAACTTTTTCAATCAATTCTTTGTGCCATCTGAGTTTCACTCCAGCAGTAGCTAAAATTGACTGGGAGAAAGAGTTTGTAAACTTTACACATTTTCTGCTACTCACTTTCCTTTCACAAAGTCTATTTGATCCAGATGCAGGACCTCCTTAATTGTTTCCAGCCTCATGACCAGCTTTCCCACCAGGATTTTGGTGAGGAAACATTTATAGTTAAAAGTGGCAAAAATCTACAAGCATTAATATGAAGACATTCTCAGGTTGTAAAGCTGCCTTTGCCAGCATTTCATTTGAACATAAATCCTTTTAATTATCTTGACACCCCAGTCAGAAATGATTATTTTTTAAGTCAGACTAACCTGTTCCACCACCAAAGCAGCTCACAGCTTCCTGGGAAGGCCTGTGATCCTCCAGAAGATGGGAAGAAGATCTCTCCAGGGGTCTGTGATCCAGGAGATGGCTCTGAAATGCCACACACAACCAGAGACAAGTCCACTTCCAGCAGTGAGAGACAAAGAAAGGTGTCATTCAGCATCATATTCTACTCAGATCCTAAAATTCCAGGGCAGCTATTTGGTCCAGCAATGCTGCTCCTTGGGATAAAACCCCTACCTGGCATAGCTTACTTATGGATTAATTTTTGCCCTTCTAATGTTTTCAATCTTTTTCTACTCATCTGCTGCCCCAAGTTCAGCTGAAATGTGAATTCTTTACTCCAAAACACAGAAAGAGTTGATTAATATCCAACCTCAGTATGATCAGTATTCCTAAAGGCAATCCAAGTTGTTTCTTGTCTGTCTCCAAGGCTCCCAAACAACTCCCTCTCCCCAACAATGTAATGAAGGGCATTACCTCAAACTGCAACTTTGGGGAAAAAAAGGCATTGAACAAAATGGTTTCAGTTTTGCTCCTGAAGAACTCCAGCAGTGCCACCCTGTGGAGGCTGCAATATTAAAGTTAGCCAGATTTTGGTGAACAGTGACAGCTGGGAAGCAGTGCAAGAGAATTTTCCAGTTAAAAACCCACCAAAAACCCAAACCCACCAAAAAAGGCAAAGAGCTTGAAGAGCACCAGCTCAGGGTAATTTTCCATAATGGTATTACATCAGGGAAGTGCCAAAAAAGGGCATTTTTGAGCAGTAAATACAGACTTTGACAATGTTCTGGTGGGTTTTTGGTTTAGAAAGTTTAAGAGTTGCCACAAATGTCTGTTCTTCTCCCCCTCCCCCCAAAAAAAAAGGATTTTAATAAAACAATTTTCCACAGAACATTCTCCACAAAGGTGTTTTAAGTGTGAAAGTGGTGATTTACTGGGTAACATTTTCCTTAAAAAGCAGTTAATTTCCCTCCTGTACAGGTTCCTTACACTTTACATGAAAACAAGGCTAA
Source organism: Lepidocolaptes lacrymiger (assembly GCA_035584035.1). Classification (NCBI taxonomy): domain Eukaryota; kingdom Metazoa; phylum Chordata; class Aves; order Passeriformes; family Dendrocolaptidae; genus Lepidocolaptes; species Lepidocolaptes lacrymiger. Next base: position 1,679,044 of record JAXCLP010000010.1, read on the forward strand.
TTTATTTAGTGAATACATGCAATGTAATGAGGTAAATTAGTTACTTTTTAATATTTATACCAAAATAATGATGTGCCTCCACACAACAGACAGACCTTTGACAGGTAAAAACCTCCCACCAGAGACTCTGGAAGTCCCTTTCTTCAAACACACTCTGCACCTTTTGATGAAAAATGAATGTATCACATAAAGAAGCACCCAAGGCAGCAGAATTGCAAGTTTTAATGTTTATTTTCCCCAAGACAGCCTAGCCTGCACTCTACTTGGATAAATTCACAAGCTAGTTTCCGCTGCTTCTAGTTTTAAACTTTTAACCATGTTTCTGATGACAAGGAATGCTGCAAAAATACTCTAGTCCAACAAAGAGTTATGATCACAAAATAATCTTTATCCATTCTACAGTGTTTCAGAATTACCAGCTGATTTTAAAACACAAGGTAGATATAGATGCTAATGGTGGCTAATCTGGTATGTTTTATTTATTATAGCAAACTGTTGTTCATGCAACACTTGTGCTCAAAGGGGAAGGCACAGCATTTCCTACAATGAGCCACCTTACAAAGAGTTCAGTTTGTACAAATTTGTAACCTCACCTTGAATTTAGTGTGCAGGACCTCAAAACTGAGGCATTCCTCCAATTATAAAAACACTTGCATCCTTTTTGTGCAAGTTTTAAAAATACAAAGTTTTCTCTCTAAAGTGGCTCAAAATAGATTGTTCATGGCTGCCTACATCTAAGATAAAAAGAGTCTAAAACAATTGGATTAGGCATATTAAAGGTGTTCAAACCATGACTTGATTTGTACATCTATTCACACCTCTTTTTTCGGTCTTTATTCGGCAGTACATATGCACCAAATTTCATTTTTAGACGTTTCCATATCATTTTCATAGAAAACAAAGTTTGAAAACAAGTAACATTGAAACACAGCACGGTATCCTACCACAACAGAAACATTTTGGTTACAGGACTCAACAAAATCTAAAAATGAACTATGCTGTAGATTACCACATGCAAAGGTCTTCATGTTATCTTTGAAAATGAAAAGGATGATTTTTTATTACCACATTTTACTGCTTTCTACTATTATGGCAACTTGTGTACTGCAACACAGTCTAGTTTGAAGGGAAATGTATGATTTATTTTTTTTTTCCATGCAAAAATCTACAAATTAGTTTTGATGATATGGAAAAGCTTTTCATAACATCAAACATTCATCTGGTGCAAATGCACAGGGAAGCCTTCCTGAAATTCTGACTTTTACAAACGAACTAAAGAAGCCATACAGAAAAGAAATTAAAAAGAAAAAAAATAAGAGGGGGAGAAAAAAAAAAAAAACAAACCACAAATGAAAAAAAAAATTAAAATAACCCAAAAAAATGAAACAAAAAGAGAAAAACACAGGCTGCAGGAGTAAACCAGAGTCTGCTGCTAAACCGGTCTGGTGTCCAGTGTAAGGTGACACTCGAGTTGGGCTGGTGTGGCCAGCCCCGAAGGCGACTCAAGCTCCATGCGCTCACAGACAGCATCACACCCACTCTTCTCTCTCTCGCTCGTGCACACGGGCCGGGCGCGCCGCGGGAACCCAGCCTGGCTGGAACCCAGCCTGGCTCCTCGGCAGCCAGGCCAGACAGTCACTCAACGGGGGCCATTCACACGGTGCTTCATAGCAAGGCCTGGGCTCGTTCTCTTGGACTTATGTGGGCATCCTATTCTCTTATGCTTACGAGGCTTGATGATGATAGTACTGCATTTCCCCCCAGTTGCTCTAGGAAGTCGGTGTTTCCTTCTCAGGCACTGAAGATCTGTGACCTGTAGCCCTTTTTTTCTTTGAACAATCTAAATAAGCATTCAGTGTGAAGTTTTTCATTACATTTTGCCACTCATTCTCACTCGCACCCACTCGCCATCTTGACTTCATTTGGGCTTTTCTGTGATTCCAAATGAAATCTTCACATTTGCTTTCCCGATTTAATGCAGCAGCGGATCCCATGAGCCAAGATTGATGGATCAAACCTTTTTTTTTTTGTTTTATTCAGTGCTGCATTGTACCTAACTTCCAAAATACCACTCTAAAACTGGAACCCTTCTGCTGGTACGTTGGCAGATGAATTGAAACCAAATGTTCCACCTTGTATTGCTTCTGGAACAAGGCTTGGATCTTCATCAATCTGGAACAGAATGGGAACACTGTGAGTGGGACAAACACAAAACCTCGCTCAAAAGGAGCTGCACAATCCAAAAAGCATCTTTCTCTCTCCACCTAATGTACTTCCTTGGCACTGAGTCTTGCCATTCTTCTCCCCAGTTTAGAAGAGCACTAAAATGAAGCAATTTCATCTGAAATATTTTAGCTTTTACTTAGCAGGGAAGGCCACATGGCACTCAATAATACCTTGTTCATGGAATTTTCACTCCTGCAAAAGTATTCTGTCAGCCTTTTAAAGAGTCACAGTTCTTAAGAGAATTCCAATACCATTAAGTCAAGGAAGGATTAAACTCAGACTGCAGTCTCTGTTTGAACTGGGTAGCACCTATTTGGTAACACAGGTTACCAAACTGACACTGGATTAGACTCCAAGTCCTGCTGTATATGCAAAATGTGTGTGCTGAACCAGACCTGGATGTTATTGCTCACATAAAAGTGAAACTCCAGCACAAAATAACCTTCCAATGAATGCAGCTGAGCTCTACCATGTCTGCAGAAACCCCTCTCCCTCCCTGGCACAGACTGCCACGATTGCATTTCCTTTCTCTGCAATTGTGATCTGAAGTGCACACAGATCCAACCTTTGATTTATGTTATGTGTTTGAAATGAAACAACATTGTTGAGAGCACATCCCAGCTCCAAAGCTGTTACAATATTCCAAGCAGTTTGTGTCTGCAGCAGCAGAACCTGCCAGGCAGCACTGGAGGCAGCAGGGAGCTTAGCCCATCACAAACATCAGGCTCAGGCAGGAGCTCAGAGTTAAGGGAACTATTCCAAGCCTGGGATTTTAATCCCTAGAGATGAGGCTTAAATTAGGCATCAGATCTTCTTTAGATGCTTCATCATGAGGAATGGGAAGATGTGCAATAGGTTCAAACAAGGGCTCATTCTGCACTGAACCAAAGGAGTGCCACAGAGCAGCTCTGGAGCTGCTGCCTTTGTCCTGAGCCACATTTGTAAATACAAACAGGCACAAGAGCAGAGAATTCCACACTTACATCATCTGAAGAGAAGAACTGATCAATGATCTCATAAGCCAGTTTGTAGATGTCTTCATTTTCATGGTTTTGTAGCTGTTCAATTTTCTCCAGGCCTGCAACAAATACAAAGGAAATGTCAGAACACCAAGTTCAGGCAAAACAATTTTCCAAGGAAGAAATTTAAAACAAATCTGGGAACAGTGACTATGAATAAGGTGCTGTAAACTCATATTTGACACACATATATATTTTATATACAGATAAATACATGTATATGCAGCACATGTAAGTATTTTTGAAGTTCTGACAAACAGAGTTTGACACAAACACCTCTTTCCTCCTCCCAGCTATCACAAATCACTTGATCTTTCTGCCCTCCCTCAAGATTTTGTATTTTCAAGACTATTCTATTCCATGGTAACAAATCCCACTCAGTTTTTTACCTGTGCCCAAATTTAATACCACTGTTCCTTCATCCCTGCAAAGTTTCAGTCAACTTAAATAGCAACATGGAGAAATGTCAGAGCCATTAGGAAATTAAAGTTATCATAGTTTACAACCATTGTATGTAGATTTATTTTTCCAATGTTCACCTGGACAGGACTTGTGCATGACTAAGGTAAGCACATCATCCCTACATTAGCAGAAACTAATGTGCCAATTAGACTGACTTGGCTGATATAAGACTGCTCCAAAATCAGCACCTGAGAAGTTATTTCCATTCTCCAGCTCCTCTGCATTTTACTTGCTTAGGAAAAGCTGTGTATATTCAACTGATAGGCATGGAAAGATCACTTTGAAAAAGATTTGCTTAAGACATCTGTGCCAACTCACAACAAAACCAACACACAGTAGGAAGCCAAAGCATCAATTTCTGAATAAAAATCAAAATATTGATCCTCCTACCTCCACACTCTTCTATAAGATTGGCTATGGTTTCTGCTTCATCTTCAGCCATTTTTAATATATTACTTAGTCCATCCAGAACCACTTGCACAACTTGTGCATCTTTTACTGTCAGCAAATTGCAAAAGGGAGGGATTACATTTTGCTGGATTAGGTAAGCCACCTGAGGGGGGAAAGGCAAGAGTTACACCAGGAATGTGGCAGGAAAAGACTGCAGCACAAGCACACCTACAAACAAGCTCCATGAAGTCCAAGGACTCAAAGTTACCCAGCCAGATAACACCATTCTCTAGTGGCCACTTCCAAAAAATCCCCTTTCAGAGCATTAAAAAGTAACATTTATGTTAATTATTATTATTTAAGGTCTACAACACAGAGGTAAGAGATACTGTGAATTTTTCAGTCATAGATAAGGAGCTTCCACACCATCTTTGCAGAGTGGCAGCATCACCCCAGCACTGCCACTAATCTGGGCTTACAAGGAACTAGTGCACTTCTACTCACTGGCTACTCCCCTTGTAATTACCACATCCTTTTAATTGGGAAAAAGGGCAAAAGGAGATGTGGAATGCCCAAGAATCCCATCAGAGCCTGAATGAAGTCACTCATAGCTCCTAGGCCATCCCAGGATGTCATGTCATTCCAGGAACAACTGAAGTTCCCTCTCAAATCCCTTGTGGAAAAGGGAAGAGTCACTGAGCAGTGGAGGAATACAGACATTATTAGTGCCAATAACCCTGGCACCCCCTCAAATGCACCCAAGACTGGGACTGGACCCCAAAGTTGGACTCACTTGGTCTTTTCTTCCGCTGATCGTTAAGTTGCTTATTGCCCAGGCAGCTTCTTTCTGAGTACCAAAGTCACCCTACACACACAAGCACAGAGAGAAACAATCATTCCAGCCCTTATGCTGTGCAGCATTCCCATAAAAGCTGGGATTTGCCACAGCCCATTCTGCACAGCCTCACTGTGGCAGTTCTCTGTAAGCAGGGAGAGTAGCTCATAAATCCTGCAGCTGTTTGAGGCTGCTCTCTGTTCATCCCTCCCCTGCAACCTCATTTTCCAATCCATCTTCCAGAGGAAGGGAAATTTGTTTACATCAAAGCAGAATAAAACTGCAGCCCTCACTGCACTCTCTCCCACTCCTTATCAACAGCTGTCATGTCCTACAGGGAGAGATAAGCACTAAAGTGTCAGCTCTGATAAAGCCCTGCACACGCTAACTGTGGCAGTCTCTGAAGTTCCTTAATTCAGGGCTGTTTATTCAACTTAAAGCTCTCCAATTCTTTTCTCAAGGATCAATAAATTGGCAGTTAACAGAACTGCTTAGGAAGAGCTTTATGTTGTCTTTTCCTCTAAATATTTCTTACATGCTTTTAGCCACCCCCTTCTTTCTGACAAGGCAGATCCTTGGGAACACAAGGTGGTTTGGAAACTCACGTTTCAAGACACAAAGAAGCCCAAAACTGAAAATAAACACAGGTATTTGAAGTCCCAAATGAGCATTCAACACCAATCCTTGTGGTCTAACCTTATCTAGAAGATGTATTATCATTGGAACAAGGTTTGCATCTATTACTGCCTGAACTTGCTGCTGGTTTCCTGCAGTGATGTTAGATAGGAACCACACGGCTTCCTGCAAAACAGAAGGATGGGGGGAATTAATTCAGATAAGCTTCCAGAGCAATTGTTCCCACTCCAGCAAGATCCCATGCATCCTTCAATCTTTCACTGTTACCAGTTTACAACCAAACACTTCAGATTAAAAGGAAAAACCATTTGGAGACAAAGGAAAGGCCCAAACGAGCACTCAATTATTGCTTCCACCTCTGACAATGAATGCTGGAGCAGCTTTCAGCTGAGGGCCAGAGGAGCTCCAAAATGCACAACAGCATCATGTCTTAGTGTGTTCTTTACCTCCTCCATAAAGTTTCTCTTCCTAGCTTCAATCAAGAAGACACATCACCTATTGCTGAAATGCTTGATTTGCAGCAGTTCTATGAGCCTTGATGCTCATTCTGTCCACAAGGCCAGGACTCTCCTCCCAGCAACACCCAGCAGCAGGTGCCTTGGACAGTGTGGAAGAACAAAGCTGCTCCTCAGCAGCCCCTCCCAGTCCCCAATTAAATTAAAAGTTAGATTTTGAACTAAGTCAAACACTGAGTCTGAATTCTTATGGTAAGTAAGGATCAAGAGCCTTCACCCCCTTTTAAAGTGAATCTATACTTTAGTCAAGGAGTAACAATTTCACACAACATTTTAAGTATATTCAGAGTATCAACTTTTAACCTTGGAGCTGATAGATTTCTCCTTTCCTAAAAACCCTCCATCACCCCTCAATTCCCTTCTCAACCTCTGGAGCAACAACCTTTTAGCTGAATACTTCTCTCAACATGAGAGTCTGAAATGTTCATGTTTCATTCAACTGAGTCTCTGAGATCAGATCACAGGCTCACTGCCACGAGTGACCCTGTCAGAGATTTAGGATGTCTGGGCTTCCCTGGTGGGCTTCTTTGGGGCTTTAATCACTGGCAGTGTTGTAGAGTGGCCCCCAAAAAGTGCCCAACACGCCTCAGATGCACTCCGGAATCAGCACTGAAATCAGTGCCCCCACTGGAAGCCTTTTCCACACATCCACACACACCCCCCACACCACCCCCACCCTGACTTAGTTTAAATTCCCTTTCTCACACACACTCCATTCAGAGAGACACCCAATTATCTCTATTTCATCACTTCCAAGAGAGTCAGTTTAATTAAAGTGACATTTCACATTATCAAGAACTTTAAAGTCAACGGCCAGATTTATAAGATAAAGCATTAATTTCAGAAAAATTCAATTAGAAGAATCAGGAAACAATATTCTTGTCAAGTTCAAGTCTGCAGCTCCTTAGAGATTTTCCTACAGATGTTAATGGCCAGAAGAGCTTCAGCACTTGCTGAAAACTGCCATAAACTGGTGTAAAGGGTCACTTACTCAAGTCTCTATGACACTGCATCGTGTGGAATTCAAGCTAAGCCACCAAATATAAAAGTTATCAATCAGGTAAAATCACTTGCCTTATTAATTTTTTCTTTGGGATGTGTCAGAAGTGCTGGAAAATGTGAGAGGGCTTCACAATTCAGAACTACCTGTGTCTGCTCATCGGTGCCAGTGACGATGTTTCCTACAGCTCTCAGAGCAGCCGTCTGGGAACAAAACATTGCCTTTAAACACAGCTCTTTTCACCAAATATTTTTCCAGCTGAGCACAAACAGAAACGGTTCAGAAAGCAAAAGCTTTTATGCAAATGCTGCATCACGCAGGGAAAAAAAAATAGTCTTTGAACTTCCATAACTATAAAAAGAAAACAGTGACTTTCTCTTGCAGCATATTTTGAGTAGCTCTTCTTTCAAGGGATCCAAACTTACTTGCACTTTAACTTCTTGATGGCTGAGAAGAGGAACCAAATGAGGGACTATTCCGGAGTCTATCACCATCTGGATCTGCTCATTGCCAGCATCCGTTAGATATGAGAGTGCCCAGACTGTATCTACCAATATCTGACAGGAAAGACAGCTTTGTAAATAGCACAGGAATATCACAAGTGTCACCAAAATAATTAGAGCTACACTGAAGAATAAATGAAAAATTCATTTCAATTAGCGCTGTGGATTCGCACACAAAAAAATCTCATTTAAATTGCAGTAAATCTGAACATTTCAAGTGACAGCTTACAAAAACTGAGTGAGTGTTGTTTCAGCTGACAACTCCTGACTGATTCAAACACAGCCATTTCAAAAATTCAAATAAGCTTAATTTCACCTACTTACAGACAAGACATTAAATAGCAGAATTACTAAATGAACATTAGTTAATATATTTAGACATGTTTTGGCAAAGCATTATTGCTACCAACTTAGACAACTAGGAAGCAAAGAATTAATCTCAAATTCTGATTTCATTTAGGCAAAAATATCAGCTACTTTATCAGACCACTAAAGTCCTGCTCAATGACTTTACTATTAAATAAAAATGTTCCTACTTAACCCCTCAGAAGTTGCATTTAAACCTGATATTTGACATGTGCAGCAGACACCAGGTTTTCTTTCAATTACATTGATTTTCATTAAAATGCTAAGCAAATAAACAAATCCTGTATTTATCTGTAAATGAATGCTCACAGAAATACAAGTGAGACTGCATTTAAAAATAAACCCTTGCAAAGACAGAACCATCAGGGCAAAAATGCAACCAATCCTTAAAAGCAAGCAGGTAAAAGATATCAAAATAACTTTGCCCTAATGCAAGACAACATCACAGATTTCCTTTCTTATAAAGAAAAAAAAATTAACTATGACTAATCTTCCTCCTTCAGCTACAAAATGACCCCAGAACAAAGCCCTGGGTGTCAATGGGGTTACTCACATTTACATCCGTGTGGTGAATGAGAACACAGAGCGCAGGAAGGATCTGAGGAGGGAAAAGAGAGAGTTGGAGTTATTTTGGAGGCTCCCAGGCAGGCAGCAGGAACTGGGGCCCAAGGAACAGCAAGCCCATCACCTCCTGGATGGTCTCCATCGGCGGAGGAGGGTCTTTGTGGCGGCACAGGTTGACCATGACCCAGGTAACATTCCTTAGGAAAGTGATGGGGATGGATGGGCTGATGAAGGACAGCAGTGGCTTCACTACTCCAAGACTAATAACATAATCTCTACACTGGGGTCCATCACCTGTAGGAGACAGCACAGAATTCCTGTTATTTCAACTGAAAAGTCCCAGAATGTATGGATGCACAGCTGAGGGGGTGGTGGGGCAAGCAGAAGGGCTCACAACACCAAACCACTGAGAATAGCCCAACGTGTTCCTGAAGATTCCTTCAGAAACTTTACAAACACCACTAAAATAGAAGATTTCAGGAGTAACACCAACCTATGATATTTCCTAAAGCCCACACAGCTTGCTCACAAACATTTTGATGAGGTGAATGCAGCAGTCTCAGGAAAAGCGGCACAGCATCTGAAAGGCACAAACAAATCCCATGTGATGGTCAAGAAATGCCCCTCAAAAGGCAAAATAGTTCACATCCTTCACTCTCACATGAGAAACTTTTCTCCTGGTTAGGAACTGGTCAAAACTTCACTAATTTCCCAGCTGATACTAAACTAAAACCCTGCAGTAATTCTCCCTTTGCTGCATGTTCCTACAGAGCCTGCACTTCAGAATATTAAAAAACTGACATTTGTTTTTAAGCCTCCCAAGTTCACTGAAGGTTGTCAGGACTCCAAATTTAGCACAGTTTCTGAATTCAATAAATGTCACTAAGCTATGCATCAGAATCAACTGCAAAATAGTAACTTCCAGACCAACCTCACCCACTGAAATGAACCAACTCAAGAGGAAGAAGGAGCACAGCTACATTATGGACTGGGAATGCAGGAAGAGGGCAGGAAAGGGCTCCACATGCTCCACATTTAGATAATTGATCCTGTTTTATTTTCCCCCAGCACTAAGGTGCTTGCTTACATAATAGTTTAGTCTATAAAAAACCCATTCACTTTAGATCACAGATTTCAAGAGGAACTGGTATTTAGTTGCTCTCTCAATGCCAACCATGTTTTACTGGGGAAATAAATCACAGCAGGGTTCTTACACCCTACTAAATAAGGGTGGTTTATAATGCCTGTATGCAAGGAGGAAAAGCCTCCCCAGCAAACATATTAAGTACTTTTGGAAGGATTACCACAGCCCATTTTTTTCCTTGGAACAAATTATAATTTCATGTGTCACAGCCACTAAAGAGACTAACTAGTACATACACACAGACCTACACAACACCACCACAAGAACTGTTCAATTCATTGATAAATTAGGTTTAAATATGAAGTGTTCTAGATCAGAGGTGTTGGAGAGATTATCAAATACATTTCCAAAAGAAAACTCAAGATGCAATTGGGAAAGGAAGAGGATGGGAAAAGGAAAGTTAAAAGTATCAAGATACAATAGTATAAGGGTCAAATACAGATTATATCGAAGTTAACAGGTTCCTAGCCCGAGTTTGGAAAAGCAATGGGCTACTGATTTTGCAACTGAGATAAGTTTTGTGTATTTTCTCCTTAAATTTTAGGCAAAAACTTGTTTCACAGTACACTGGACCCTTCCACGGGGCTCAAGGGGCTCCATTTCATTCATTAAATTCAGACATACTGCACACTTAGTTCTGCTTTGCCAATGGAAGCACTGCCTAAATTTGGACATGCTTGGAGTATGGAGGAAAGGTTCCTTTGCCTGGTAATTCAGGTTGCAAATCCAACACCAATTTCTTTCCATGCTTCACATCCCCCAAAATATGAAGGGCAGGGTTTTTCCTTCAACTTGATTTTGGAAGTTTGAGGTCAGGTACCCTCTGGACTTGGCCCACAGCTTTTTCTCACTCTTTGCAATAAGACACAAAATCCCTCCATGAGAGTTTATGAGTTGAGTTTTTTTTTGCTTGGTTTGAGGTTTTTTGTGTTCATTTTAAGGTTTTTGTCGGGTCTCAGTTTGTCTGGGGTTTTTTAAAGTTTGAAAACTGGAAATGAGCAGATAACTGCTAAAATCCTGTGAGTTTCCAGAGGATGTTGCTCACCATTAGGAAACCCAACTGAATTTAAACCTCAGAAAATAAAGACCAAAAGGAGCTGTGTAATTCAACTGACACCACTTGCCAGGTGTCAGGAGCCTTCACAGACAGGCCCTTCAGTGACTGCCAACCTGATTTCACCCCAACCCAACATGTGAGCTTGTGAACACACTGGAGAGGAACAGGGGGGTGTGGATGCTCTTTACAGGACATTTCAAATGCTGCTGTTGTGGCAGCTGCAGAGTGTTCCCAGGGATGGAATCCTGCAGGACTTACTCGACTGAACCACAGCCTGGGTCTGTTCTGAGGTTCCAGAGGCGATGTTGGTCAGAGCCCACGCAGCCTCAAACTGTAGGGAAGGACTGCAAGGGAACAAAAGCACCAGGATCAGTGTAAAAAGTTTTCAAATCAGTCTAAACACCAGGAATTCAGGCAACAGTGAAAACATTTGGAGTTTTGGAAATACTCACTTGTCATCTCTTTCAAGACAGTGCACTAAGATAGGTAATATTCCTGATTTTATTAGATCATCAATCGGTGGATTGCGATCACTGGAGAGCAGCTTCCTGTTTGGGGACAGCAGGAAACACCACATTCAGCAGAAATCACACAATGACACATCTGGAGTGGGTCAGGAGGAGCTTCCCAGAGTTGAGTTGGGGAAACCCCCAAGCACAGAGTCCCAAGAGCCTCCCTGGACAAACTGTTCCAGTGCCACACCATCCTCTGGGCTGGCAAAGCCTTCCCCAGTGGGTCTCTCTGCTCCCAAAGACCAAGTAGGATTTGTTTTCTGCACTTTAAGTGAAAACAGCTAAGTCTCAAAATTGAAATTACTGAACTACTGGAAAAACAAAGCCACTGCATCCACTGCCCCTTTCACTGCCTTGGGAGTTGATCACCAGTCAGTAAAATAAAGCTCAGAGTTATCCAGTTACACCTCCCTACAGCTTCTTCCTCCTCCTCCCAGCAAGGGAAATGCTCAGACCCTTCTGCATTTAAAACTGAACATTTTCTAGTCCTCCTAATTGTGTATTTCACTCTACTTGTGAGAAGCAACGTCTGCACCAAGATAAATCCATGTATTTATACAAAATGAAAAACCACGCTACTTGAAAGATCTGTCTTTTGCTATTTTTTCAAGTTCTCTATATCAAGTTTCCTCTTTAAAAAACAGTTAATTACATACTATTTGTAGTTAAGCTAGAACATATTTTCTGACTTGGAGAGCATGCTAAAATAAGAATAAACACAGGATATTTCAGAAAACTGTGTTCTTACCTTGCTGCCTGCACAGCACTTAACTGTATACCCTGGTTGTCACTTGAAGCATTCTAAAATAAGAAAAAATAGATTTTTCACACATTTGTCACCAAGACATGAAGAATATTCAAACAATTAAATTGGTTTTACCTGTACTATTGCCTCCAAAGAAGTGTTTTGCTAGAAAACAGAGACAAAAGCAGTTAGAAATTCAAAATGTCATTAAAGAATGCAAAAAGAATATATGTTTGAGAGTTAATTCTTACCACTCTAAAGTCACCATCTATATCGGAATCTTCACAGATATCTTCATGGGGGACATTCCTTCTCTTTAGAAGATGCTCATCTCTTTTGTTCTTAAAGAGAAAAACGATTGAATACCTTTAAAAGTTTGATTTAGGAGGTGTAGGGGTGTTAAGAAAGGAAGAGAAGCTTCTGATTTAAACAAGTATCATAAACATGCTATCACTGATAGCATTAAAATTAAAAATTAAAAGCTGGGAAGGACTGCACAGAGAAGCACATTTTGGAAACCACTTCTTCCCAAAAAATCCTGCATCCAACTTGATCTGTACAGCAACAACCTGTGCTGAAGCACTTGACTGTTGGAGGAGCAAGAATGATTCCCTTTATTAAATTAGAAATAAACCCCTGCTTTTCAGGACAAAAATTACGGAACTCCTGGTACCAGGTATAGTAAGTTCAGAACTTCCTTCTAAACTAAATTTTAGATTAGAAAAGACAAATAGATGGTGGAACAATGGTGCTCTTGGTGGAGTGCAGAAAGATTAAAGTCTTTAACAAAAATTCTTACATTTTAGTAAAATAAGAACATGGTAAAATTCCACTTATTAAGAATAACACTGGGTCATCTCACCTTTCTCAACTCCACAACAACTTCATTTCTTTGTCTTCTCATAGTCTGCAAAGAATCAAGATAAAAATACATTATATTCTGAACTTAGACCAAGTAATAAAGCTCTTGTACAACTATTGAAGCTGATGTGCTTAAACACTTGTATGCAAAGGGTTTCATTTTCATTATAAAAGCAGAAATCCTCCAGGAAATGGAAATAACTGTATTATTTCACAGTAAACCAGTCTCCCAGGTGCACATATTGAGGAAAAAAGGGTGACAGAATCAGGAATAAACACGTGCCTTTGAAAGGGCAAAGCTGAAAGGGGTGGGGCATAAAACAGCACCAAAAGCATTACAAAGCTCATGGCAAACCACCAGTGAAATAGCTTTATAAACAAGATCAAATTAAGACACATTGTAAGCAAAGCCAGGTTACAAAACTACTGTGTATAGAAGAAAACCACATAAAATCCTTGGCATTTTTAAGAGTAATTTTTGGGTTTGGTAATTTTCTCTCCAGCTCCCATTGACAGTATTCAGGAAAAAATCCATTGTAAATATACATAAATTGGTTTATTGCTGCTTCTGTTACTGCCGTGAAAACAGGAAAATAAATCAGCCCAGAGTGATTGTATTCCACACTTTGAACTTTGCTGTTCTCATTCACTGTAAAGTTCCAAACAATTCCATTTTTATTGTGACTTAACTTTCACAAGTCCCAGGGAAAGCCTGAAGTCCTGGAATATAATACAGGACTGCATTAACACAGGACAGGAGAAAAAGGAACAACTTAATATCCACAGCAAGAAGCAGATCTGAAGATAAAAGATGAAAAGCCTGACTTTCAGAGGATAATTACTTTTATCAAAAAGAATGTTCAGAATCAAATTTCAGCTCTGAGCAAGACAATTCACCTCCTCAGAGGAAGGAACTCCAAGAAAAAGAAGAGGGCAGGAAAGGATGTGAATGGAAAAGGGATGGCTCCCCACTGCTTTGCAGCAGAACTTTCCATGGTTTGAGGACCAAAATGCAGCTCAGTGTGAGGAAAACAGGCAGGTGAGGGAAATATCCAACCCCTCCAAGGACAAATTCCTGCTAAATCCAAGTGCCCAGGAGCTGCAGCACCTGCAACAACGTGGGGAGAGCCACAACAGCTGAGTGCAAAGTATCCCACACTCAAAATGCCCCTGTGCACTCACACTGAGCTGCTTCTCTGTGCTCCAAGAGAAGCTGATCCACTCCTGGATCCCACACACCAGCTGGAGATTTTGGAAAGGTGCTGCAGCTTTATAACTGAATTACCTACTCCAGGCTCTTGCTCTCAGCCTGCACCACAGTGCTCAGTGGAGCTTCTCCAGAGCCTAATCTGGCATATCCAATATGAAAATAATAGGAGGAAAACCTCTGCTAATGAGAATGCAGAACTGTACCACACCCCTGATGATCTCACAGGACCAACAGCACCTTCCCTAACCACAACCCAACAAAATAAGCGTTCCACTGGGAGAGGGATGATTCTTCCCAGCCATTACTGGTGACAGCAAAGCTGCTCCTAACCAAGAGCAAGAGTCAGGGCACATTTTCAAGGAGTAAAAGACTGAATTGCTGTAACACCAACCTAAAAGAGACATTAAGCTGTAAAGCTTAATATTAAAAGTAATTGCTACAATTGTGAGTGAGGCCTAAAGGAAATGTATTCCCACTCAAGTGGCAACACACCTTCAGGACAAGCACATGTGGCAGGGAGAAGTTAGAAAGAACCTAAACAAATACTACAGGAAAAAAGCTCAGATATGCCATTAGAAGTTTCTTTACTTGAAAAATCATACATGTAGTTGGTCAAACTTTAACAAATCCTCTGCTGAACCAAGAAGAATGTCCTCCCTTGGCAGGCCCTCTGTTTAATTCCTGCTTACTCTGAAGAGACCCACACACCTCGGACTCACAAAAGCCTTCACAGACAGACAAGCTCCCAGTGAAGTCACTCTTAAGCAGAATTTACCAAAATAAGGCTCCACTAAAATAATCCTCTGTGTAAACAGTGGCCTGTTGACAAAATAGTTATTACTGCTCAACCTGTCACTGCTCTTCCTCCTGGGAAGAGGAAAAGCACAACAAAGGAGAACTGAGGTCAGCTCTGTCACAGTTTCACGGCACTGCCACCTCAACCCAGAGATGGAAAGGCTGGAGAAACTAAAATGACAAGCAGAGTCAAGATCAACTTGGGTTATCTTTTGGAAAACAGTTCAAAGGGCAGAAAGCAAGGCATTGCACAGGTACAACATTGCTTCTGCTCTGGGGAAGATTTGCCTTGCCAGACTTCTCTGAATCAGTTCCCAGCTTGCACTAACACAACTGTGACCAGGAAAGCATTCTCAACTTCAAAGTTTTTGAAGCAGAGCACAGGATGGCCCTGGGAAGGGCTCCAATTGAAAAACACGCATCACTTCAGCAGGAATTCACGTGGCTCTTTCAGCCACTGGATCCTGTTTGTCGTTTGCTACATGAAAAATCAAATGATCTGATCTATTTCTGTCAGCCTATGATGGCCACCCCTCCATCCTCCTTTTTTTCAATTATATTTAGCCTCAGATTTATCATAAGGGCTATTTCTGACCATTAGTCATGACTGAGCCCTTCAGCTTATCATTAAAATCTCGTGTTAGCTGATGCCTGCAGGATCCCGAGACATCCCAGTGGTTTTCACAACAAGGCCAGGAACTGAGTGAGGAAACATTCCCAGCTCCACACCAGGAACAGCTTGGATCCCCCAGCTCTTCCTAAACACACCTGGAGCTGTGCTCAAGGATCTGACCACTGTTCCTTCCCTGGACCTCCACACATGTGTCTTCACTGCTGGCTGGGGTGGGGGCTTTTTTGCTGTTATAAAATATTTCACTTGAGTAGCAATGTTTATACACCTACAACAGGAAGCTCTGACAACACACAAATAAAGGCAGAACTTCACCTATTCTCCTCATTCCAGGGAATGGTTTCCAAAGGCACATTGTTTCTGCTGGGGAAAGGCAACAGTTACTGTACAGCAGAGTTCCCTGTGCCATCCTTTCCTCCTAGGAAGTTGCTACCAGCACTAATCAGGTCTAGGATTCCAAACAAACCCAACAAAAAACATCACAGAGAGGGTGTGTGGGGTAGACATGTGGAAACAGACTATCCATCCCTAAATATTTTGTGAACTGGATGGCAATTTTTAGTATTTTCTGACTAAAACACTGCTTACTACAGCCCTGTGCACACCCTGGAGTCTCTGCAAGACACCACCAGAAAGCACATCTCAGCAACTCTTCCCCCTTCAGAATTATAATGGGATTCTCAGTTGTGGATAAATAAATAAAAATCAATAGGACATTGCATGTGCTGTCATCCCCCTTTTTCCAGGAGAAGTTGTGCATGGCAAATCAAAAGCCTTATACAAATATCTCAGGATCATTTTTAAGTGACAAGATGGATGAGCTTCACCACAGAACTCCAAGTCAGCTTAAAGGAACCTATTTTTAACTCAGTGAGAGAAATTCCTGCTCTTCTTCGGTTCTTCCATATTTAATCCCAAGGAAACTATTTTGTGTGGGATACAGAAAAGGTTGAAGAGCTCCAAAGCACCTGCAATATCCAATATATTTCATAACACCACCTTTCCTTTGCTCTCCTGGAGCTTCCTTGGCATTCTCAAGTATATTATTAACATTAAAGTCCAGTGAATGTTACTGGTAACTCCTAAAATCCTGACTCTGCTGATCTTAAAGCATCTTGATTGAATGGCTGCTCCAAAATTAGTTTTGAAGTGCTCTGCATCACAATATTATCATCATTTCACATCATGCATCTCTCAATTACAGAGCAGAAATATCTATTTAACACTTCTCCTGTGCTGGCACTATTAAAGCAATTCTTAATCTCTCACCCAGCAATGCAGGAGACGAAGGAAAGGAAAAACCAGCAGGAACTCAGCAGATTCTCCCAGTATTTCCAGAGAAATAATATGCATGAAATATTTCTTATTTCATTTAAAAAAAAACCCTACATGTCAGTGAGATTTGAATGCTGCAGCAGGCAACAATCAACACCAGAAAATGAAATGCTGGATCATCTGGTGAAACAAAACGAAGTAAGGAAAAATAAAACACCCCAAATCTGTTCAAACCTTCCCAAACAAGGGTGTACTCAAGACCCCTAAGTGTATGACTGAACAGATGTTATTTAAATCCAAACTGTTCATAAAACTATCACAGACACAATGAATTTGCACTTATCTGGCCTTTTCATTGTAAAGATCTAGTATTTGATTCCAAGGTCTGTGGTGCTACAATTAAAAACAAATTGGAAAGAAAATTTGGTGTCAGCACAGCCATACCCACAATAAACAGAAAAAAAACCAGCTCATCCTTTCTTATTCAAGGTTAAAAAAAAAAAAAGCCCAAGTAAAACCTGTTCCTCACTGAAGACACAAGATGAAAAAAGTCACCTTAACCAGATCCCTAATGGATAAGCATTTGCATAATTTAATATTGGAGTCCAGATAAGCCCTTGTTCAAATAAGAGTCCGGGGTTGGATGTTAAAGAAAAATAAGTGTGACTTCTGCAGTTTTTAAGGCTCCTTTTTGTGCTGTAACAACAGTAATTTTTTCCCCACAGCTCTAACAACTCTTAAATCTTGAAGGCCTTAACTAGACCTGACTAGAAACCCTAAAAAACACACAGAGATACTGCCTCAAATTACTGCTCTCACAGCACAAACTCTTCCAGTATGAAAAAGTTTATTATCCTGTGTATTCCTTAGAGCAGGACTATAAATAAGAAAAAAGGACAAGGAGATATTTTGTATTTGTGGCCTCAGTTCCTGCTTTATTCCCAGTGTCATCACCAATCTGTCATCTCCAAACACATGGCACAATTGTTTACAACATGCCCCTGCACGAGTGTTTATCCAATCCTTCAGCACATGCAGGAATTTTGCTGAATATCTTATGTAAAACAAGTGTGTGGTTTGGGTTTTCTTTCTTTTTCCTCCCCTTTTCTCAAGGCTGGAATTTGTATTTTCACAAGCACACTGATACAGACTGGAAAAATGAAAGCTCAACTTGAAGTATCTAAAAAGGTAAATACATGGTTAGGACTTTAAGAGATAAAATGCAAATAATTCCCTGTTTTTCTGTAAGAAATACAAAAATCTCTGTGAATATGTAAGTCCTGGAAGGTGAGGACAACGTGACAGGAACTCCCAATGGGCTGATCTGAGAAATGTGCAACTACAACACTTTTAAGTTTGAATTTTGCAACAGTGTCTAGAAGTACCTATTAATTTGGGATTCCCCAAAATTAGGGGGATTTATTATTAGTCTGTAAACTGTCACGGAGAAGAAAAATAAGATTCTTTGTCAAAGCAACACATGGCTAAAGGCAGAAATTCAGATAAGAAGGGGGAGGAGTGAAGGAGAGGGAGGAGGGAAGCAGATAAAGATCAAACGTTGGCTTCCTCTGCAAGTAAATTGTCAACTCGTGCTCAGAACTCCGAGAACTGGGTTGTTGTGGGTTATCCCACCCCAGGACACTCGCTGAGAGTGGCCAGGGCCAGTTCCCTCGCACTAATGACAATTGGGATGGGTAAGCAGTTAATTAGCAGCAAGGACAGCCAGGAGCCGAGCTATTGTATGAAAAACAGCCACGCACGGGGGTTATTTTGGGTACCGGGCATATGCTCCAGGATTTGCTGGATAAATGTCAATATCTAAAATTTAACATGGCCCCGCGGTGGGTTTTCACGGGGTAAAAGGCCATTTAAAGTGCCCAAATAAATAAAAGAAAACCACCGAAGGGATCCGCTGCTTCCTGACACACACACGTGGTTTCCCTGCATGTGTCCATCTTGAACCGTCCCTTCTTCGACCCGTTTACCCTAAAACTTTGCACAGAGGTACCAAAGCAGCTGAATTCCAACCTGCATCTTCCCGTGAATCCCGGGGTTTTTATTCTATTATCATATTCTCCGAGCCTTCCTGCAGCTGTGTACTCAGTAACAAAATTTATATAAAAGCAAATTAACACCTAAGGCAAGTAGTTACCAACCCACCTCCCAGCCCTGTCGGTAAACAGAGAAATTAATTATTCCCACTCCCAATATTTTGAATTTTTGATTTGAATCGCCAAACTTTGCATACAACTAAATAATAAACTGCTTTATCAACGTGCCTGGACAGTGATTAAGCTAAAAATCGAGGTGTTACTGACCTCTGAACTGCTCAGATGGGAAACCCGGCTGATGTTTTAATTAACGCCAGTAAAGTAAGTGAATCTTTTATTTTGGAACTGAAATACTGTAGTGCCTTCATGGAATATTATGGAAAATACAGGGGCACCTTAAGGCTAGTGAAAACCAGCCCTGAGAATGCCAAAACCCTTGCCCAGAACGCTGCACTGACAGTTTGGAGCTCCAACCAGCCCTCCTGGGTGAGCGTTTCAGGGCGAGGACTGACCCCTAATTTTAAAATTTGATTCTTTACTAAGGAAACCCCGAGTTAACTTTATATATATATATATATTCTGCTGCGTTTAGGAAGCACCTTCACAGCTCACACAACGGATGTGGCAGCGCGACCACCAAAAAGTTTCCAGGCTCCAAAGCCAGAGCTGCTCCCCAACTAACCGGTCAGGGAAACACATTAAATTAATTTAAAAAAAAGGGAAAGAAAAAAGCGGAAAGAAAAGAGAGATGGCGTGTGTTTTAAAAAAACATTTACCGCCAACATAAGGCGGCTGGTTATTTATTCCCAGGCACGCAGCACAACACCCGGCCGGGGCCTAATTTCTGACTCAGGGTTTTAGGGGCTGCTCGGAGCGCTGGTTAATGTAGAAATTGAGGCCAAACGGAGCAGGGCCGGGGCTGTGTGACCCGAGGCCCACTGAGTTCCTTGGAGGCCGCGATGTGGGGCGGGCGCGGCCCCGGCCC